>JALHBU010000245.1:56685-296554 GCA_024340005.1 Tolypocladium tropicale | reverse complement strand
GCAGAGGGGGGGGGGGGGTGTGCGTGCGCCTGTGTGCGTGCGGCCGCTGCAGAGAAGACGGCCTCACGAGGATATATCGGAACGAGCAGAGGCCTCTGGCTTTGATTCCGTTGGCGGGGATTGGGCGCTGCGTTCCTTCAGCCCCAGGCGGCGGGGTGTGTTGTGACGGGTAACAGGCGGGGCAAAACGGGGGAGGGAGGGGTGTGGCAACTGGGAAGCCGGGGCCAGGCTCCAGACGACGACTGTGGACTTGCTGGAATGCCGGGACGGGGCAGGATGGAGGGGTCTGCGTTCGGGTGCAATTGGGATCGTGAAGGCGTGCGTCCCGGGAATGCGGCGGCGGTGCCGTCTGCGTCTGGCGGTGGATGAATGGAAGCCGACGGATTGAGGGATGCGGGTGAAGCTCTGGGCGCGGCCGTGAAGCTGCATCGTCTTGCTGTCGAGAGAGGGCGGAAGGTCTGCCTTTTGAACTCTTTTCTTTTTTGGAGGGACGCACAGCGACCGACGATACGGCTGCCGTTTGCCCGACATGTCCCAGGAATTCGGAATCTTCCACCCCCATCTGCCCTTGAGCCGGCAACCTCATGCTGCTGCCAGGGGAAAGGGAATGAGCCGCTGCCGTCACCGAGGCGTCATCGTCACCGCCCGCGGGGCCCAGCCAAGGCTCCTCTCTTTCCCCCGCGCCGGCGCGTCGTCACTCTTGTGGCAGCCCACGCAATTTACGTACACGGGGATGCAAGTCCACAGTATTTGCTGCCGTTCGCTATTAGAGACGGGACACTTTTCACGGTCACCGTCGGCCTACCTCCCCGCTCACCTGCGCCCGCCGGCCACGTCAATATTGGCCCCGTGTCCTCGTCTCCCCGACGGCTTCATTTCCGGCCCAGCCCATGGATAATAATACCAGTATCCGTACCTAGGTAGGAACTTCTCTGCGTCACCCGCTCCGGGCTTGTCCGCTGGGGGCGTGGGCGCTGGGGCGGGCGGGCCTGGGCAAGCCGGCGGGAGAGACGAGGCGCGTCTTAGCCGAGAACGGTGCTGCCCTGGGGACCCCACGATTTGCAGCACCAACCGAGAACCGTGCCCCAGCCCAGGCCACATGACCGTCAGAGATCTTGTTCAAACGGGGCTGCTCCGTAATGCCCACGGGCCTAGTCCGTAATACCCTACGGGTCGCCTGCCGACTATCGTTTTAACGTGCTCGGCAGAGCATCACACGTGCCTGGGCGCATCGGGGAGGCCGTTCGATGCTTTGCCTCTCCCTCTCTCTCTCTCTCTCTTCTCTCTCTCCTCGGAAACCAGATGCGGAAACCGGAACAGGGCCAAGGGGATGCAACGCCCCCCCTCTCGGCCCCCCGCGCGGCGTGACGCTCGAATTGCCTCGTGCCCCTTGACTTATCCAGGACAGCGAGTCGGCCGTGCAACGAGACGCGCCGTTTGGCCACCGGAGCAAGCAAAAGGTCTCGGCTCCGCGGCACCGCCCGCTGCGCACCAGCTCGCCGCTCCGTCATTGGCTGCCCGCCTCCGTGCCGCCGTTCCGACTTTCTCCGCGACGGCCGGCTTAAGAGCCACCACCAGCCCGTCCGTCGTCTGCTATCGGCACGCCCTCTGGGGCCTTGGCTCTCTCTCTCTCGTTTTTCTCACCCTTTGCCATGCGGTTTGGGCATTTGCCGTTATTAATAGGAATGCATAGCCCCGGAGGCCCAATGCCGCCTGCTCGTCGTACCCGGGGGAAGGGGCAAAATGGGAGGCCGCAGAAAAACTCGAATCCTGGGCCGGGTGTGGAATACTCGTAGACGTAATTGTGCCCCTCATGCCATGCTATGCCATGCTATGCCATGCCAGGCCAGGCCAGGCCTCGGGCGTGGCTGACTGGCAGCCCCAGATCCCCGGACCTGTCGACGCAACTCTACATGTAGGTATCTACCTCAGATGCTTAGGTCTTTTGCAGATGAGGCACCCGCCCACGCACCGATATTCGTTCGTACTCATCCGCCTCCTTGCATTTTTTCCTTTTCCCCCCTTCCCCGCCGGCCTCGTCGTCCAAGATGCCACTTACATAAGTTTACCTAACGGCGTCTTACCCCCTGATACCTTCCGTATCCGTTCGCGCCTCCCGGCGCCCTGTCTTTTCGCCCCGACTCCACACTCGGGCTCCCAAGGCCCACTCCTGCTCCTGCGCCGCTCCGTCTCGGGCTCGGGGCAGGGAGGCATCAAGGCTTAGCCTCAGGCCGCCCACTCTGACAAGCCCTGCCCACCCGAGTCTTTTTCGTCGGCCTCTGTGACGCACTTCACCATGGCTATTCCGTGCCCAATCGTCAGCGAGGCACCCGCAACGATCGTCATTGGTGCCAGGCGCCGACTCCGTCTCAGCTTTCCATCCAGGAACCCGTCTTGGTCCGTGTTTCAGGATGAGGCGCCGTATCTCATGCACACACGGCCGACGGCACCCACGTTTTACGGCTGCCGCAGCCGCAGATACGGCCGCCGCCTCCGCCTCCGCCTCCGCCGCCGTCTTGTTCCGTCCGTCCGCCGGCAGATCACCAACGTATCTACGGTTTTGCCCGTCGATAAAGGACCCGGCAGCTCCTACGTGTCCAGGCCGATATCTATCCTGATCATGCTTGCTTCCCTGTCCGATAGCGTCGTCTGCATGCCTCGTCACCATCTGCGGGCCGTCACCAACCTGTGCTTGCAGGGCATGGCTTGTCATTATTGCCGTCTACACTGCCATCATCATCTAGTCTGCGCATACACTCGTCCCTATCCGTCACGATGTGGCCGCCCTCCACCGGCCCGCCACCTTCGCTCGCAGTATGTGAGGCATCTTGTCTCATGAGGCTGGCTGTTCCGCCATGCTATTTCCGCCATTCATCCAACATGACTACCTGTTACGCGAAGCTTTTCCCGTCTCCTGCTATGCTGCATGCCGCTCCTTTAGTTGACAACCTCCTCCGTAATGAGCTTCGTAATCTTGCCAATGGCGATCGTTTGTCCCTGTGTGAGTGTCAGTAAGCTGCCAGCCCTGTCGCGGATCCGTGGACCTGGGGACCTACCTGGTCTCGCAGAGTGAACCGGCCCATCTGAGGGTAGTCCTCGAACTTCTCCACGCACACGGACCCAGCCCCACCAATCACCTGCATCCGCGCGATGATGCTGTCTCCCTTCTTGGCGTGGGTGGGAGCAGTCTTGCTCTTGCGGTTGGTTCCCTTCTGCAGCTTGTGCAGGAGAGCCGCGAACGTCACCTCTTCAATCGCGGAATGCACGTGCAGCACGCAGTTGAAGCCCGACGTCAGAATGCTCTTCAGCTCCAGGATGCGGATCTGGGCCTCGAACTCGGCAACACAGTGCACCAGTCTCTTGGGCGAGCACAGCACGAAGCCGGGCAGGACATCCTCCTCCTCGATGCCCTTCAGTCGCATCCTCACCTGATCGCCGCACTGGAGGACCGGCACCTCGTCCTCCTGCTCGCCGTAGAGGGCCGACACTTCCACTGTCTGCTTTCGGGGCATCATCACCAGGTTCATGCCCTTCTTCACCACACCGGCTTCGACCTTGCCATCCACCATGGTGCCCATGTCGCGATACTTGGCGTTGACCGGCATCATGAAGGGGGCGTTGACCTTGCGCTCCAGGGCCGTCATGTTATCGAGGTACTCCAACAGCGATGGGCCCTCCCACCACGGTGCGATCCCCTTGGGGAGGCGCTCCTTGATGTTCTGCGACTGCTGGGCCGCGACGGGCATGAAGTAAACGTCCGTCTTCAGGTTGTACCCTGTTCCCTTCAGGAACTGTGACAGCTTGGTGGTGCATTCTTGGTAGCGTTCGTGAGACCACTCCACGGTGGGATCGTCCATCTTGTTAATGACCACCACCAACTTGTTGACGCCCTGGGTCTTGGCAAGCATGGCATGCTCACGAGTCTGTCCTCCTCGCTCGAATCCAGTCTCGTACTCGCCCTTACGGGCTGAAATGACCAAGATACCAACATCGGCTTGCGACGCACCTCCAATCATGCTAGGAACGTACGTCTTGTGACCGGGGGCATCGAGAATGCTGTATCGTCGCTTGTCCGTCTCGAAGAAGCCCCTGCCGACCTCGACGGTCTTGCCCTTGGAGCGCTCTTCCTTGGTCAGATCCATGACCCAGGACAGATACCAGGACTCGCGGCCCAGGTCCTTTGCCTCCTTCTTGTACTTCTCCATGGTTCTCTCGTCAACCATGCCAGTAGACCAGAGAATGGAGCCGCCCAGGGTCGATTTGCCGGCATCGACGTGGCCGATGAAGATGATGTTGACGTGCTCCTTGCCGTAAATCTCCTTAAGGGTCTCTTCGTCGACGTCTGCCGTCTGCTCCTTCGCCACAGCATCAACGTCGCGCTGAACCTTCTTTTCCGTCGGTCCAGAGGGGCTCGAGCGACCAGACGAGGTTGGCGACGTCTTGGCCGCCGACTTGGGGCTTGCCGTGGCGGACTTTCCAGCTTTCTCGCCAGTCTTTTCGATTGCCTTGGCTGCAGTAGCCTTTTGTCCAGCCTCGGGCGTCTTGGATGGCTCGGCCTTGACCTCGGCCTTGGCCTCTTCCTTGTCTTTGGCCGGCGAGGAAGTGCCCCCGATGGAGAGCACCTTTGCCTTGGGCTTGGGCGCATCGCCGCCAATGCTGAGGACCTTTGTGCCACCTTCCTTGGTCAGCACAGGCTTGGGAGCTGGGGTGGATGCGGCGGCGTTGTTGGCGGCCGGTTGCTTGGGAGCTGCGCTCGGAGCTTGGGCAGCGGCAGGCTGTTGAGGCGGCGCTTGCTGGCCGTATTGGGGATACCCTGCGATTGGCATGGTTAGTCGACTCTTGCGCGTCTACATGGACAAAGCCAAACCCACCATAGCCCTGGTTGTATCCTTGGCTGAATCCACCTCCGTATCCCTGGTTATACTGGTTGAAGCCCTGCTGTTGCTGCTGCTGCTGCTGCTGGCCATACTGAGGGTAGTAGCCTTGCTGGTAGTATTGCTGCTGGTACTGAGGCGCGAACCCTCCAGCATAGGCCTGGCCCGGCTGAAACGACTGAGCCCCAGGTTGGAAAGATGCCACGCCTGGACGGAATGCCCCTTGCGCCTGGGCAGTGTTCTGAGGATTTACGTTGAGCTGCTGCTGTGCCTGTCGAGAGAGGTTCTCATCCTGAGCAGAGGGATCGTCCTCCCAAGAGTTGAGGTTGGACATGGTGTCGGTTGGGACGTCGAGGAGGGGGACTCGTCGATTTCGAGAATCTGTGGTCGGCTGATGTTGAGCCCCGCGCGGTGCTACAGCAGCCTGGTACCGTAGGCGAGAGTCGGCGAAAGAATGAAGGTTCTCGTCTGCACGCTGATGCTTGGGCCGTAAAACGAAGTGTCAAAGGTCCAAGCGGGCACTTGGAGGAGTTTCTGCCTCGATTGTCGCGGCGGTGGAGGTTGTGAAAATTCGTGCCCCACCACCATGACGCTGGGAGGAGGCGTGTCCTTGGAGGGGTTGGTACAGTGCTATCCGGATTCAGTTCACTGTGAGTCTAGGCAGCGACTTTGCCTTAGGTTCTCACAGTCCAGGATGAGTCAGGACGCTGCACATCCGCGGAATAACGCCAACCTGCGTATATCGAAGACGGCACACTCGCACGTAGAGCACCCCAACAAGATGCAAAAGTAATATTTAGGCAGGGGAATTGTCGCCTGGGAGCGCACTACTGGATCATATATGCATTGCCACCTTTTTGGAGACGAAAATTGTACATGAAACACATCACCAGGGCAGGAAGTCAACTTCGCACTGTGCCCGTTCCCTGTATGTGCGGCGGCCTCATGCCCAAACGCATTGGTCGGCTCAGGTAGCTGCCCGAGCCATTCTTCATGCAGTGAATGTTGACGGCCAGTTTGGCATTATTTGACCGCCTTCGCTTCCTGACCAGCTCGCTCAACCGACATGCTCGCTCAAGGCATCCTTGATCGCCAACCATGGACGAGTTTCTGGCCACAGTTGGTGTGCAGGCCATGCGCTTCGCCATCCGCTCCTCCATTGCCCTGACGTCTTCCTATGCACTCGACCAGTGTGCGAGGCTCCTGAAGAAGTCGATCGAAGAGAAGAGTCTGTATCTAGAGCTCAAGACTCTCCAGAAACTCCTTGACGACAAAATCAAGGTGCGTCCATGGATGTACGTGCTTGCTTGTGGTTGGTTGACCACTTACACCAGATCATATCGCCCGCGATCGACCTCATCGAGTTCAAGTAAGTTCCACGCCGCATCTTCACGCTTCGAGACTTGCCTGACGTGTTTGGAGGTGCGGTCGCGGGAACGCGTTCCTGGAATCTGCTGTGCCTCTGACCAAATCGATCCAACGGCAAGTCATCTCCTTGGGTCGCAGAATCGAAGCGGTTGTTATGCACCAAGATACCCAGGAGGCGGATGGTTTGCCTCCCAAGAAGAGTGCCACGCACCGCGAGCTTCTGCGTCAGGTGATAGTCGATATCAAGAGCCTGTTGGATCGGATCGACCGCGAGATACCCCTCCTGCAGCTTGCAATCACAGCGTCCGGGGAATCTCTTTCAACATCGCTACCGGCGAGTGTCTCACCATCTAGGCTCCTCCAAGCAAGCACCTTGCTCATAGTTGGGGATACTCAATATGCGCAAGATCCGACGCGGTCTGTCCAAATTGGTCCGGCATTTCATCTGTCGCTTTACATGCTGTTCTTGGGCCACGCGTCGAACTTATCCCACGTCGCGGACTCTGTACAAGGCCCGAAACCTGTCTACGGATTGGGTGAGAATGAAAGAAAGCCGATTTGGCAGGAAGTCGCCCACAAGACGCGAGTGCGCCTCTGCCGCTCGGCTCAAAAACAACCTTCCGACGACGCCAGGCATGACGAGTCGGCTCGAAGTTCCTCAAAGTCCATTTCCGAAGACGTCCCCCACTATGCGTATCACTTGGAAATCCTTGAAGACTTGGACGATGGCAGATTTCACGACGAACCAAATGCCGAAACTTCATATAACGGTATCCCAAAGGCTGGTTTTCTAGAGTGCATTCCAATCCGTCAGCTATCAAAAATTTTCTACACTGTTACCGGGAGGATGCTGAACCTAGGGAATCCTGCGGATGGGGAGAACATCCCGGTTCTACTTCTCAAGCGAGACATGAATGCGCCCAGTTTGCCTAAGGCGACTCGTGCTCTAGATTCATGCCTTTTGCACCATATAGGGGAGGAAAGTGACGATGATCACCGGGGCTGGGAAGACGATCATGAACGTACTGACCTACAGGTGAGAGAAGGCAGTTCTAGCCCGCATGGAATTCTCGAGGAACGGCTGGCCCGTCCATGCTGCCCATCCATGCTGCCGAAGCATCTTGATCCCGAGTGGATAGCATTGGAGGTATATGAAGGCGACGAGCCGGAAGCTGACACTAGCGGCACCGATGCCGAGTCGGAGAGCGACTGTGAGGATATAGACAGCAAAGATCAAGAGACAAAAGCGAAGGCGGCCGTCAGTAGGGCTTCTCTCGACTCTAAGCTGGCTGTTCAGATCAGAAACCTATCGCTCCAGCCTGGGTTTGATGCCGCCGCATCTCCACCGCGTAAGCGTTCCTTGACAGAGACCGTTGAAACAGACGAAGCGGATGCCCTGGATTTTGTGGCACGATCGCCATTCGGGGCCATCGCTTCGTCCTTATCCTTGATAGAAATGTTGATTCGCCTGGCCGGTCTCCAAGAGGTCCAGCAGACATCCCATCTATCAACCCCAGACCACATATTGACATACTTTCTGGAGGAGACGTCGACAATGGCGCCGCCTGGGGTGCGGAGAGAGGCTGAACGGCGCGTTGGATTTGATCCTTACACAGACCTCCCCTCGGAGTGACAGGGCACAGCGAACATCTCCCGACTGGCGTGGCTCTGCCAGATGCGCGATGTACAGTACAGTACGAGGATTGGAATGCAATCCAAGAGAAAGGCTGCGTGCGAGAGCAGTTCCACGTGTGAAGACTAGTGGCGCTGAACAAGGTCCTGTAGTGCAAGAGTCAGGCTTCTAGAACAGTTGTACAACTCGGTCGCAACTCTCATACGCTACCTCCAGTCTCAAGACATCTAGCATACACTCGCGCTACGGCGGTCGAAATTGACGCATTTAGCTGCTGAGAGGCGCCTAATTTTTACTCAGCGGCTTACGCAGAAGCTGCTTGCCTATTAGAAGTGCCAGATCTTTTCTGACGAGACCACTGTAGCCCGTGGTGACGGAGATCGTAGGAAGTGGGTTTTTTTGCCGCCGTGTAAGTCACCGTGCTGCCCGGCGCATCGCGAATTCCACCACCACTGACGCCTACATAGGGAGAGAAGCTGCTGCCACAGAACGTGTAACCAAGGGCCAAGCCTACGAGAGACTCATAAATGTTTGTCGAAGTACATAAAGAGGATTATGCTGCACGCGGGTGTGGCGTTACATTTTTGTGTGACAGTTATGAGCCTGGGTGGCTTATGCCCCAGTAACTTCCCTTCCACTGCTAGAAGGCCTGCATCGAGAATATTCGTCCTATTTCCCGGATTTTCAGCGTCGCCCGGGTTCCCCGACTTCCCGAGTTCCTAGCTCCGCCGACGAGACCGACACAACGAGTACAACATCAACGCTGTGAAGGCTGACAGAGCAGACAATGGAGACATCCACTAATATCGCATTCAGTCTACCTCGAACCTAGCCGCAAGGCAAAGGCTCTACGAGGCCGTTGTTGAGATTTGGGAAGAATTTGATGAGGGCTTGCTAGAGACGCTCGTCGCGTCGATGTCAGCGAGGCTCGAGGCCGCTATTACCGCGCAGGGCTAGTGTACCAAATACTAGAAAATCCTGCCGTGACCGTTACATTCTAAAGAAAAGCGTTATAT
This sequence comes from Tolypocladium tropicale, assembly GCA_024340005.1. Classification (NCBI taxonomy): domain Eukaryota; kingdom Fungi; phylum Ascomycota; class Sordariomycetes; order Hypocreales; family Ophiocordycipitaceae; genus Tolypocladium; species Tolypocladium tropicale. The sequence goes on along the minus strand of JALHBU010000245.1, from coordinate 287,663 downwards.
TTTTAATATAATTATTTGAGCCCGGTATAGCTAGTAATTAATGTACTACGTTGTGGCGGTACATGTACTCACTCCGTAGCGGTAAGTCAATCTACCCCCCATGCTTCGGAATTTTGTTGGGTGACTGTACTGCATGGTTGAATATCTACCATCATTGCGTCACCACCTATTCACTCCGCACAACATGCTTCCTCGACGCCGCGGGAGCCTTTCTATCGTCATCATTGTCCAAACATATAATTTCTGTCCATCAAAATGGCACCGCTGATTTCTCGCAAGCACTTTTTTGAGATTGACGACCAGCCATGGTAGGTGGCCATTGCTCCTCTTCAGAGTCTGTCATTGTTGGGTTATCATCAAAGACACCAAGGTTGTTTTACAGGACCTCTGTTGCTAATTTCCACGGAATTGCCATAGGTTCCCGTCGTTTTTACGCGTACTTGTCCAGAATTGCCTGGCACAGGCGTGGGTAACCACCACTCCGCCTCTCAAAGTGCCTCCCGCTCACATCGTCGCGTCCGTCCTGATCGATACCCTCGGCGCTGAGCTATCCTCGTACACGTTCATCGACTTCTGCGCGGGTGGCGGCGGCCCTACGCTGTACGTAGAACGGGTCGTCAACGCGCACCTACGCGATAACGGCAGGCCGCCAGTGGACTTTGTTCTCACGGATTTGCACCCCAACATCACGGCGTGGGAACGCGTCGCTCGCCGAAATCCGCGCATCACTTACGAGAGACAGAGCGTGGATGCGGGTGCAGCGCCCGAAAAGCTGGTGCGGCGGGACAAGAAGGTGATGCGGCTGTTCAACCTATCGTTTCACCATTTCGATGACGCCTTGGCGCGGAAGGTCCTCAAGGACACGGTCGAGACTAGCCACGGCTTTGCTATCTTTGAGCTGCCCGATCGAACCTTGACCAGTTGTCTGACCGTTTTGATGCTGGGCATTGCCTCCATATTGGCCGCGCCCGTCCTTGCTTGGCGGTGGCGATCTCCGGCGATGCTTTTGTTCTCCCCTCTTATTGCTTTCGTGATGGTATTTGACGGCTTAGTTTCTTGTTTGAGGGTCCGGACCCCCGAAGAGGTTGAGGCATTGCTGCGGAGCTGTGGTGCAGATACGGCCGGGTGGGATATTCGGAGCGGCAAACAGATGCATTTCTGGCCGTGGGCGTACCTCAATTGGGTCATCTGCAGGCCCAGGTAGAGATCGCGGCGGATGCTCGCCTCGTCAGTCATCTGGCCATAGGGGGCTCGCCAGTCCCCGGCTACTTATCGAAACCACCAGTTGACTGAGCCGTTCAACTCCCCGTCCGTCCCCGTGCTCTTGACCGAGTGCCACCATCCGTCAGGGATGAACAAGGCATCCCCGGGACTCAACTCCAGCTGCTGGAGCCCAGGTGGCAAAGACTCATTACCCCAGACGACGTCGTGCAAAACCTCTCTCTCTTCTCCTTCCATCATCTCTGTCGTTCGGATACGACTGTTGCCCTGCCTGCGGAGCTTGACCTGTACCTCGAAGAAGAGCCGATCCCCTTGGGGCGGTGGCAATAGCCTCACAACCTTGCGGCTGCATAGTTGACAGAAAAGATTTGGATTTGGATCTCTATGCAGCGGCGTGTACGTCGGCTCCGAGCCGAGCCAAATGGAGGAGCTGTACACGTCGCCTTTGCCCGCGCGCTGGACAAGCTCCGGAGTGGGCAGATCTTCTTGCAGAGGCTGCGGTAGATCTGAAAGCGAAGACTGTGCTATGTACAGCTCCAGGGTGCTTGAAGCCTTCGGTCGTTGTCTTTTGTTGAATTCAAGTGCCTTGATCAGGAGCTTCAGTGGCCCATAGACCTGGTAGAAACGTCCATGTCCTCCTTCGGTTAGGGCAGACTGCAGGATCCCGGCCATGATCTGGTCTGCCATGGCTGAGCTCGACATTAGCCAGTCACGGAAGCTGGCCACAGCGTCCCGCTTCTCCGGGGAAGACTGTACCAGCTCGTAGGGAAACGGCCAATCTTCAAAGCCGGCAATGTAGCTCGACAAGGAGCGCTGTGCAGAGGACTCGCCTCCGAACCATTTTTTCAGAGCCGGCAGTTGCACAGTCGGAGATGCCGTATCATGGCGGAAAAACAATGGCTTCTTGGGCGCGAAGGCCTTTTGCTGAAATGCTTGAATATCCGGGCCGCCATGGGCTGATGCGGCAGCAGACTCGACGGGGACCAGCGTGGCGAGCCCGCGACGAAAGAGTTCACGAGAACATCGCTGCCATTGCGATCTGCAAGGAACCACCGTCTTCATTGCCCCTGGCTTCAGACAGCGAAAATGAATGCTTGGCTTTCAATTGCGAGAACAACAAGCGCTCTCCGTCGTCGCGCTCTATCCGACGTTGTATATGAGCCGGAGGTCGGCGAAACTAAGGCGCCGGGGAGGGTGAAGGTGGTGGCGCTGGAGGCTGCCCGCAGTCCAGACTCCCAAGGCTCCTTCAGGCGGCACGCACAGCTTTCTTAGTCACAATTCCGTCGTATCAAGCCCGCTCTCACCACCTCTTCACCCACCTCCAACCTAAATCGCGGCGGCGAGCTCTGGTCTGGTCCGGTCCGTCGTTCGACAAAGCAGCATTATTCAGCCCAAAACGGCGAAACCTGCCGCCTCCAACCCGTCTTGCCTACCCTCATTGGGGCTGTGCGATAGCCAGGCCCCCGCGCTGGACTGAAAACACCGCTGCACCATCCTTCCCCGCGTGCCCCTTCATCCAGGATACGCGCCAAATCACCCCGCCTCCATCCTGCGGAGGTGCGACTCCGAGCCTTTCGATCTCAGGACGACCAAGACGCTTTGGCGTCACCCGCTAGGTTGCGACCGCGCGCCGACCTCTGAACCCCCCGTCGGCACCATGTCCACGTCTTCGGGTGTCCCAGAATCCTGGATCTCGAGCTTCTGCGCCTTGCTGGGGCACGAGTACTTTGCCGAGGTGTCGGAAGAGTTTATCGAGGATGACTTCAACCTGACGGGCCTGCAGACGCAGGTGGCCATGTACAAGGAGGCGCTCGAGGTAGGCCGCAAAGCCCCTTGTTGGTCCGATGGTTTCGCATTGCTGACGTAGCCGGCCAGATGATTCTCGACGTCGAGCCTGAGGATGACGACGAAGACGAGGAGGAGGAGGATGAAGAGGAGGAGAACGAATCCGGCTTGGGAGATGGTCAAGAACGGTTGGCCGGCCGTACGGGCGAGCGACGGCACCATAGCAGGATGGCCAGCGACTTGTCAGTCATCGAGTCATCAGCCGAGATGCTCTATGGCCTCATCCACCAACGGTTCATATGTTCTCGCGCCGGCATTCAACAGATGAGCGAGAAATACGAACTTGGTCACTTTGGCTGTTGTCCTCGGACTAATTGCGAGCAGGCGAGGACGTTGCCGGTTGGCCTCTCCGACATACCAGGCGAGGATACTGTCAAGCTCTTCTGCCCAGCCTGCCTGGATGTCTACGTCCCCCCCAACAGCCGTTTCCAGACTGTCGACGGGGCCTTCTTCGGCCGCACATTTGGCGCTCTCTTTCTCCTCACATTCCCCGAATACGACCTCACGAAGCGCGGCGCAGACGTCTTCTCCAACGCGAATTCGAGGGTCAGCGCCGACCAGAGCTTGCTCAACGGCATCTATGCCAAGAATATCGCACCAAGCCTCGGTCCAGGCCACATATACGAACCGAGGATCTACGGATTCCGGGTATCGGAGCGAGCCCGCTCCGGACCTCGGATGCAGTGGCTGCGCGACAGGCCGGAGGACATCAACGAGCTGGACGAGGCCAAAAACTACGCGGAGCAGTTTGGCGAATCCGAGGAGGACGACGAGAATGCCAACGTGAATGGCCGCGTCGCGGCCCGGCGGCGGCCGGCTGGCAACGCTCGTCTGCGCCAACGACAGAATGGCAGTCCCATGCAGCTGTCAGCCAACGGTGCCGAGTCCGAACTGTAGCGCAGCGAGGCCAATGGCCAGGACGAGCCGTGCGGGCGGAAGAGACTGCCATCAGATAGAAGGCCCTGTTGCGAGCTGGCCTCGGGAGAAAAGGCGGACAGCGAACCTCTGCGTCTAGACGACTGAGACGCCGGCCTCCTCCAGTGGCGGCACAAGGACATTTCTTAAGACTAATGCATAGAAGGCGTTCGAAGTTGGTTGTCAGGGTTGCGCAGCACATGGAGTCGAAAGCCATTTCCTACTCCGGGGGCGCGGCCGAGTGTCTTGTTAGACGTTTGAAGGGGATATTCGAGTGGGCGTCTTTTTGTGCGAATGGAGCGGACGTGTCGTTGAATAGTACTCAGGGGCGGTTATAGCGTAGAGCGCGCCGTCTGGGATGAACGCTCGGAATAAATCGATATCCACACACCTCTGGACTACGTGCACGCGCTGCTTAGGCCTGGCGTCCTTGCCAGCCCTACTCGTATGCGATGGTTATGTGCTACTTACAGGGCAGCTAGGTTACACGAGGGAACGCAACGTTGCCGGGCATCAGACCCTGCCCCTGTTGTCAAGACTTCGCGTTCAGAATTGCTGCCATGTTCCTGAAATTTCAACACTGACACTGCTCTTCCGCATTCATTCATACAACTCCTACGTCTACCTTAGCGGCGACCCTTTGCCTGGGGTCCAGCTCGCGCCGCCGAACCCAGTCGATCCCGGCGCCGCAGCCGCCAGCCCAATGGCCTTCCTCACTGGCGTCGACGGCCCGGGCGTCGCGCCATCCGCCGGCAAGGGAGGGGTGTCGACTCTCTGGACGTCAAGGTCATCCTTCCTAGGGGGCTTGAAGTTGACGTCCCTGCCCGCGCGGTAAATGTCCTGCAGCATCGTCTCCAGAATACCCGCGTCCTGGAACTCAAGATACTTCCTATACAGCTTGAGGGCGGTGCGTGAGTCCTCGATGGAGTCGTGCGTCTCCATCTGAATGTCCTCCTTGAGCAAGTACCAGGCCAGGAAGGCGAGGGAAAGCTTGCGAAGGCGGGATTTGAGGAAGAAGAGGTCGATGGTATCGATGACTTGCGTCTTCGGGACGTGGATGTTGATGACTCGAAAGTCCTGCTTCAAGCCATGGCCCAAGAACTTGCAGCCCAGGTTCAGCAGGATCCACAGCTTCTTGTATGCCATCTTGAGTGGCAGCAGGCTGTGTTTCGAGATCCGCGGGTCCAGGTCCTCCTGCCTGATGCCGGAATACGATGTCAAGTAATCGACTATAGGCTCTCTGATGGCAATGTAGTCATCGATAAACGGCGATCCTTCATTCTCGCCCTGGCCGCGCACGACGGATGCCCGTGCGAGTGCGTAAACGATGGGCCGGATCGTCTCTCGCTCGCCATCCGAGTTCATCTCGATTTCCGGCTGCCGCACAGCGACAAATTCCGTATCCAGCGCAATAATGGAATCCGGTCCGGGACGTTCTGTTTCGGGATCCAACATCTGGTAGCTCTTACTACCAGAGTCCAGGTTGGGGCTGTTTCGTTAGTTTAGTTTCAATGCCGATGGGTCGTAGCCTCCCGAGTGCTTACTTCAAATCTTGATATAGAATGGATGTGTCCAGGTGGTTCTTCCACTCATTGTCCATCTTGTTGTTCGCGTGCTTGACTTGGAAGGCTACAACTGACGGCACCTTCCAGGTCGTATTGAACGTGAGCGCCTCTTCGGTGCTGACGGAACGGACCAAGAAATCGTTAAACAAATGCCATTGGCTTTGCCCCGGTGCTTCGGGCTGGGCATGTGCCACTTTGAAAATGTCAACGTCTGCACAATCAGTCAACAAAAGGGGGGGGCAAAAGCATACCATTGACCATGGCCACAAGATGAGGCTTCTGCGACTGGCCATTCTCAATGTTGATAGCCATGCCGATGAGCGAGTACACGGTGATGTTGTGCATCCCTCGCTGGAGGTGGAGTTTAAGGTCCTCCCCCTCATAGCAATAGAACTGACCCTGGTCAACGATGATGCCAATCTCCTCGGGCAGCCAGCCTGGCGACGACCACAACATTCGATGGTCCTGACCCGTGATTGCTGTGTTGAGCATCAATACGGCCGGAATATTGTGAATGGTCTTCCTCGTGGCTATCGTCTGATACCGTTGGCACCGGCCACACCAGCCTTTTGATGTCGTCTCCCTCTCAACGCTGCTCTTAAGGACTTGAGAAAAGGTGATACGCGGTGACTTTCCGTTGCGGCTGGGGGCCTTCTGCAAGTGATGTCAGTGATGGTGGTCAAGTGGCTCTCCCGGCATTCTTACCAGTGAAGGATAGAGCAAATCATTGACGAAAGTCGATCCAGGTCTGGTGTATTCGCTGCGACAGTTCATGCACCTAATAGAGCTTGTAGCCGACGTTGCCAGTACCTGCCAGGTATTAGTTTTCACCCCGGGTGCCTTCTTTGTCAGTTGGAATGCCTACCTGTTCCATTGCGGTAGAAGCAGGCGAAATGCTTTTGAAGTCCTGCACAATTTTGTCCAAGAAGAACCGCGTGAGTCCCTGCAACATAACGTTCAGGGATGACCCATGCGAGTCTTCCTCAAGGAGTCCAAGAGGAGCCGCTGCAGAGATTAGCATTGCAACTTGGAGCTCTACTCTTAAGAGTCCCTCGTACCTTGAGGGTGACTGCTGAGAGTCCTAAGCAAGTTCGTAGCTTGACATATGGACCCATCGGCTTTCTGCAGCATGTCGAACAAAAAGCCGAGCTCGCAGAGCAGGCAAATTTCACCGACACATGCTGTCGCTGCGTGCTGGAGGGCCAGATTGCGGATCATGGGCGTGAAGTGCATTATTTGAAGAAGCGAGTTGGCGTATGAGTTTGCGATGTGAATCTCCAAGCCAGAGAAGCGAGTCTTGTTGTAAAAGCTGCGTCCAGTCAGCGACCCGCCACCACTGTGACATGTCTATTATCCGACATACCCGAAATCAAAGTCGTCCACGCCAAATTTGCTGTACCTTATCTCGACGCTTCGGTACATCACTGGTACCTCTGACTTCTTGCTTTCGATTTCCATTTCAGTCATTGGGCTTGAGAGCTCGTCTGCCTTATCGTCTGAGCTCTTGGCGTCGTTCTTGGCCGACTCTCGAGCCTTCTCGCTCAAGAATTTGGGTGCTTTGAGTCCAGCGTTAGCAGACTTGCCTACATTTCGCGTATCCTCGGCTTGGTTTCTGCGCAGGCCGCGAGAATTTCGCCCGTACAACCCAAAGTCAGTCGGCTTAAGGCCATTGATGAACTGAGCATCGAACCTGCTCGGGGGAGCGCCCACGTCGGTAACCGTGTCAGGCCAGGCCGATGCCAACACCTCCCGGTAATAGGGCAGACCGATGGAGTTGAGAGGGCTATGGAAAGTCAGATTCACTCAAACGCCGTTGTGGGGTTGTCAATGCCTTGAACATACGTATCTTGGGACCACTCGATAGGTGGCAGCGGCTCTTCGGGGGTTGCAAACTCTATGGGAGTAGAGAGATCCACGAAGTGAAGTTTCGAATGAGATCCCCACAGATGGATATAACACTCCGGGTCAGTGAGCGCCATGGCCTCTCCAGATGGCGCTATCTCAAACATGCTGAGGTAGGTGAGCACATTCGCCTGCCGGACATTGCTTGTGTTGGGGTTCATAAGATCCACCACGTGCATCTGCCCCGTCTGCGACACCACAATACTGGTTGTCAGCATTCGTGGGTGCATACGCACATATGCCGCTCCAGCGGGGAAGGGAATCGGGGGCATCGAAGACATCTTCTTGATGTCAAAGACGTTGAGAAACGGGTCCAGCATGTAATTCTGCCCTTGGCGCAGGGAGTATCCGCATGTAACGATGAAGTCGTGTTGGGCATCCATGTCGTTGATCAACGCCGAGTGAGCATTCCAGGTCTTGACCACAGCAAAAGAAACGGGATCTAGAAGGTTTACCGATCCGCTCTTCGTAGCGGCACAAATGTAGCGCCCACGTTTCATGATGGAGTACTGGTGCTCCGTAGGCACCTGGGTTGTACCGTCAATTCACCGCTTCGAGTCGCCGTGGAGAAGGTACTGACCTGCTTCATGACCTCGCCCTTATTGAGGTCAATGACGAGCATCATGTCCTGGAGCCCAGCGACGATGATCTCTGCAGTGCCCTTGGAGGTGAAGCTCATACACCGTAAGTCCTTCATTTCATCGTGCCTAAGTAAGGCGTTAGTACGTGTGGTCTGAGCTTGTGTTCCGCACAGCGGGAGGCTACCTGATGTGCCACAGCGGCGTGCCTCTCCTCGAGGCCATGTGGACATCTTTGGACCCCAGAACGATCACTCCTTTGTCATTAACCAAAATCTGTCGCACCGGTCCGTCCGCGGTCGAATGCGCCTTGAAAGAGGTATATCTCTGGAGCTCGGATCCCATAAAGGATGTAACGCGACCCTTGTACTCCTTGTCAGTTTCGCAAAAGAGAGTCCAGACTTCGACTTTACGTACGTAATCGTTTCCCGTCCACAGCAGCTCTTGGGAGGTATCGAACGTCATGGTAGTTACCGGTGTCGGCATCGCGTGAACGCCCGGAGGCGGAAACGGAATTCGGGAGACCTGGAGGAAAGGGCACGATGTTAGCGAGTCTTACAAACGGCCTGCAACACATCTCGCGCTGCCCGGAGGGAGAAGGATCACAAGCGCTGGCCAGGCGCCGACAATCGCAGTGGGCGCGAGCGCGCGCCAGCTCGTTTGACGCACCTCATCCCAGTCTCCGTCCATTGTAGCAAGCTGGACATTCTCCAGAGGACCATAGCTTGAGGAATAACGATGCGCTGACGCAGGCCCAGCGAAGGCCTTGCGGCTGTCCTGGAGTCAATGCGACAGTCGAGATTGGAACGTGGATCGCAATCGTGGTTGGGTCGCGTGGAGGAGGTACGACTCAGGTGCTGGAGGCGCGTTTGCGAGCTGTAACGGTAGTTGATGGCGGGGCAGGGAGCAAGCTCGGTGTCTACCCGAGTCCCACCTAACCGACGTACATCCGTAGACCTACCCTATACCCGCCGTCTTTCCGCCCGTCATTTCGGCGCGCCATCATCACCTCGAGACTCCGTCCGGACTATTTTCATTGTGCGAATAGCGGTCGAAGTATGACAGGAACTACCATGATTTCCTAACTTGGTGTGAACAGAAGACTTGTGGCGTATCTCTACAGCATCATCCACGATGCAAGGTACAATGACAACGATGCCCCTGCTAGACCGCAATGTCCCGCGGGTCATGCACAATCTGACGAGAATGAGTGACGATGAATGTTCAAGATCATGGGATATATATCATATGCATTGGTTACTACATTAATCAGATCTCAGAAGGTCTCATCACAACAGCTAGCCAAAGGTGGTGTCTGTTTTTTTCTATCTCAACGTGCCCGCAGGCGAGTCCACCAGAGACTTGAGATGCAATGCCGATATGATTCTGCCATGTGATGGCGACCCAAACAAGAAGGGCGAGCTGTGTAAAGGTGCCTCTGTCATAAATGAAATATGACAACTTTTGTTCATCTCCTGTCTGATAGAGTGGCGTCTCCTCGCTGCGTGTCCGTGACACTGAACGATCTCCTGTTGAGCCGTTATCAAGAGATTTGATATACCATAAAGTCCACGGGATGCGAGTTACGACCAAGCCGAGATGGAGTATGGAAGACATCGCCTGCTGCTTCCATCTGGACCTTCCATTTAGTCTTTGTCAAGTATCCGATCTCATCCCACAGCATTTGGAAGCTACTCTTGTCGTGCAGGTACGCAGGCATCGTGCTTATCGGAATCTCTCCTCCCAGCTCCGTCGTCCCGACGTGCCTGCCGTATATGAGAGCATTCCTGGTGCCTGGCTTGAGAAAGCCCACCAGACGCTTGCCAATGTAGAGCTGCTGGGCCCAGTTGAAGAGGTGAAAGAAGCTAGCCGCGTAAATGATTGTGACCCGGCCGCGCAACGCTTCGAGGCGGCTGTCGTCGGGATCGAGCATATCGCCAATAACGAAGGAAGCTCCGAGACGATCCCTGTCCCGAAACAGTTCGTAGCCGACGTCGATGAACTTTGGCTGAATGTCCGTCCCGATGAGCTGGGAGCCTTGGACCCCAGCGGCACGAAATTGCCGCAGAACCTGGCCGACGCAGCAACCCAGATCCAGAAAAACGTCGCGGGAGCCCGAGACGCTGAGCCTGAAGACGACTTGCTGATAACAAGGGTCGTTGCTATCGTTTAGGCGGAGGAACCTCCACCTGCCAACGCAAGGGTATCGCGCGACGGCCCACGCAAGTTCTCGCTGAATGAAGATTCCGAGGTCAGCGGGCGAGTCAAATGAGGGAGGGCGACGGCTACGCGTGCTTACCATGCGCAGGATGTGGCTGTCGATGTCCTCGAGGGGAATCTCGCTGTACACGCGAAGCAGATCGCGAAGCGGGCCGATGTCATCAGGAAGATCGGGGAGGTATGCCCACTTCTGCATCTCGAGGAGATCCATGAGTTCGCCTCGGCCGGTAGGCGCTCTGGTCTAGATCGCCGGCGCGAGGTAGCTTCCATGGACGCGTCAATCCCTATTGTGCCATCTGACGCTGCAAGGAAGGGTCAGTCCCACGAGGGTGCATTCTTCTGACGGCCCTTTGAAGAAGCTGAAGGGAAATGAGGGTGAAACGACAGCGCTCGAGCCACAGCGGCGGGCCGGACAAGGCCGAGAGAAGAAAACACCGCAGGATGTCACGACAACAAAGCAATTAGCGATGCCCCCGTCTTCAATGTGCGCAAGGTTTGCTGGGCCGCTCGGGGCAAGCTGATGGATACGTTGTCAGGATGTGAGCTCGCTTGATGAGCCTAGTGACGGTGGAGATGCGGCCCAAGCTCTCGGCCCCATCCGACGATTCTCCCGTCGCCCGACGTGCGCTATCGGCCCTGCCGCTTGCTTGTGACTAGTTGCAAGCTGGCCGCCTGTGACACACGGAGGAAACGGGCGGCGCTCTCTGTCGCGTTTATTAAAACAAAGAGGCTGCATCATCCGCCACGCCCGTTTGCTGCTGGCAGATGCGCTCGCTGACGTATCGGGGCGACTACCCCCTGTGCGGCGGGGACGGCAGGATCTCTGGGCCATGCAGAGCAAGCGCGAGATGCCGGTCGGTAGGTACTTTGGTTGGCTGCCAGTCGACGTCCGCGATTCGTCGGCAACGGCGGCGCCCAACTTCGCAGAGAAGATCATGCGGCGTGCGAATCTACAGCCGCATCTACGACGGCGCCGGGCAGCAAGGGCCCGGCAATACGAACCAAGGCAGAGACGTGAGGCGTCCACGAGCAGAGGCCTGCTTGTACCCTCGTATAGCGTCTGCGGGCGGCTGTCTGGGATTTGCGCCAGACGCGCACGCGAACGGAGACAAAGCGGGTATGCAACGGCTGACTAAGGCACCAAGGGTGCCCCCTGGCGGCCGCCTGCAGCGTAGCCTCGAGGCGAGCCGAACATTTGCCGCCACATGCCGAAAAATTCTTCCACCTCCGTGGTCAACTCCGTCCCAAGGGTCAAAACACCCACACGCTGCCACGGCGCCGAGTTCTTCCTATTCCGTTGAACGCGACAGGCCCATCGCATTTATCATCATCCGTTCCAGGAGCTATCCATCAGAGCTGTAAGTCGACGCATCCCTAATCCGCTGGCAGCAGCACATCAACCATCAGCCACGAGTCCATGTCGCGTCGCCGCGCGGGACATTGTTGTGTGCAGAATCACAATGGCTGTGCATGGCATTGCCGTGCAGCGCCTGTCGAGTGACAGCCCAAGCTGACCGTTGCCTCAGTTTCGTTGCACGCGACTGCTCAAGGCGCGTGGCCCAAGGGTCGCGCATTTGACACCATCGGCTCTCGAAGCTGAAATACCCAAACGCACGTCTGATAAGCGTCCACGTCTCCAACGCTGCCGGGAGCATCGCGACGTTTTCGAGACTGCCTATCTCGACCCGTAAGCGCGTCGCTCTGCCTGTGGGTATCGAGACACGCGACGCCATGAGTCCAGGCCGGGAAGGCGAGCAGGAAGAGGCAGATAGCCTCACGTATCCATCGCCGGGCGCCGAGGCGATGGATGCTGGTCCGTTCTACCACTCCAGCACCCGCGACGGGGTCCAGGAGCATGGCGACCACCAGCAAGTCCACGATGAAGTGCATGCCCAGGACCAAGAGCGAGGCCAGATGCTGGCCCAGGAACCCTCTTCGCCGCAGCAACACGTATCGCGACCTTCCAACCTGGAAGAACTGCAGCTGGCCGCGCAGCTGGGCGACGGCCTCGCTGGCGCACCCATGATGCCTGCCACGGACCCCAATATGAACGTCGACGACCACAACATGCGCAACATCATGCCGCACCCAGAGCCAGAGCAGCACCAGCCCTCGTACGTCCAAGACACGCCCACAGCCGACCACATGGTCCAGCATTCCATGCCAATCCCCGTGGGACCCGCGGTGCCACCTCAGTATCAGATGGGGGACGGCATCCCTCCCAGAAAGAGATCCAAGGTGTCTCGCGCTTGTGACGAATGTCGCCGAAAGAAGATCAAGTGTGATGCTCAGTCAGACTCTGGTGATAATCCATGCTCCAGCTGTGCACGGTCATCAATCCGATGCTTGTTCAGTCGAGTGCCACAGAAGCGCGGCCCAAGCAAGGGGTAAGCACGACAAGCGGCGACGCACACTTGGGCTCTCCCGCTGACCATCCTTCATAGGTACATCAAGGAGCTAGCAGACCGAATTCACAGTATTGAAAACAAGCTCGAGTCGGAAGGCAACCTGACGCAGGATGATATCGACAAGCTTTTCGCCTCTGAAAGGCCACGCAGCCACAGCCAGGTGGCTGCAGAGGATCCGAGTAGGAAACGGCCTTTCTCGAGCATCTCCACGGGCGATTTCAGCACGCCGGTGACTTCCCGCCAAGCGCCGTGGGGCTCGGAACCTCGCCCGATCCAACCGGCGTCCGCCTCGTCCGAGAGCTTCGCGAACCACGGGTATGCAAACAACAGTACTCTGGCACCCCAACCCTCGGCTATCAAGCATGACGGCACGCCATCGAAGCCGCCGGTTGCTTCCATGGACGCGTCCATGGCTGATATTGACGAGCTGCCGGGTTTTGACGAGAGGGCCTTGCAAGAGTGAGTGGTGTTTCCAGTTTCAAATGACCCTGCAGTTGCTGATACGAGAACAGCTACCTCGCAACCATCCAACCGCTGTACCCCATTCTTCCAAGCAGCGCAGCGCGCATTCAGTCATTGCTGGCGCTGTGCCCGCCGTCTCTCAGAGCAGCCTTCTCCATCGCCCTCAACTCAGTAGGACAAGGCTCTTCCGGAGATGCCCGACATGCCAGCAGCCTCCTGCACGAGTGGGAGAGCGGCGATGGCACCAGCAACCGAGCGATTGATATTGTCCATGCCCAGACGCTCCTGCTCCTGATAATCGACGCCGACTGGCAATCGTCAGCCACGCTACCGTTCCTCTTAGCGCGGGCGGTGGCGCTTGCAAACAGCATGAAGCTGTGGAAGCTTGCGCCCGCTGAATCGGCAGATCCAGACTCTGACGATCAGCTCTGTATCAAGATTTGGTGGTCGCTGGTGATGCTGGACCGCTGGCACGCTGCAGGGACAGGTAAACCCGCACAGATTCCTGACAGCAGCGTGGTGGCGAAGGCGGGTCTGCAGACCACCGTGGGAGAGGTCTGCTTCCACTTCATACGTAAGTTCCAGTCTTGAATAATCCCCGCAAACCCGCAAGAGACTGACCGCCGTTGGTATAGGGCTGTCGAAGTTGCTGAACCGCATATCCTTTGTCATCTCAACTCTTCAGCCAGGCGCAACGACGGCGGAGCAATCGATGGCGACCATCCTGGGTGACTACATTGAGAACTACCGGGAAGATCTGCCGCCCCACGTCGACGCTGCTTCCTACCCCCAAGTGCACCTGGCTTATTGGCACTGCCGCCTGCTGGTGACGCTGCTGACACCTGAGGCGACGGCAGCGGAGACCATGTGGCCCACCAAGGAGCTTGCCAACCTGGTATCGGCAAACGAGCAGCTTCGGAGCCCTCTGATAAACCACTTCGTGTCCCTCGTCGTGTTGTCGCTGAGCAAGCTGTCGAAGACAGAGAGCTGTCGCGAAGAGGCTGCGCAGCTGACGAAGGAGATTGTGGACAGACCCGCAGGCGATCACTGGGACGGCGTCCGGGACCGACTATCGGAGCAGCTGCGGCCGACTTCTTCGGTGGAGGCAACGGCGAGCCAAGGCTTGCAGCACCTTGCCGACCTGGCAACGGCTCATGAGGGCATCGTGCCAGGGGAGGGCGAGATTGCGTTTGGCCCGTCGCTGTCGTCGGGCTATTTGGAGATTGTGTGAGGGGCCGAAAATGCCATTACACCGGGTGGCTTGGTGGTTACCGAGCACTTCTGTACATTATCTAGCGCTGGGGGACCCGCGGGGGAGATTTATGGCGGCTCCGCGGGCATTTGTGTGAATAGCCTTCAATGTTTAGCGCCAAAGCTCAGCAGCTACTAAGGAGCAATGACCGGATATGGTCTAGATAATGAGAGAGAGAAAGAGAAATGAGAGAATCTTAGGGGAAAGGAGAAAGTCGAACGGCCAGCTTTGCTATATCGCCAACCACTCATCCAGACCTGACAGGCACCGCTTGTGTTAGTTGGGGGCTTAATGCTACGGATACAGTCCATCTAGCGCCTCCTAGCGGGCAAGGGCTACCGCGCGAGCAACGCCTAGCGCCGATTTCTATCCCAGCCCTGGACCACGCCCACACCTAACGTTTCAACCGCTCCCAACAAAGGATATGGGGGGAGAAGGGGGCTGGAATTCATTTCAGCACTAACGGGTACCCGTACTTGAACACGCCGTGTGCCCATGTGTCTCGTTGGGTTTGCGTTGGTTCACGGATCTTCCCTGTCTTTGGACATACAAGTACGAATATGAGAGAGACGTGCGTGTGACCTGCCCCGGGCAGCTGTGGCATGCTCCGATCCGAAAAAAGCACCGAATGAAGATCCCCAGCAGGACGAGCCCTCGACCCCGGGACGAGGAAAAAAATTTGGATGAAGCCCTTGAACTGCCGGGGGCTGCAGTAGAATGAAACAGGCAAACGGCATGGGATATACGCTACGGCGGCGTCTGCGCGGCGTGCCGGTTTCACAGTCGGCCGCACCCGGGGGGAGGGCCGAGATGGCGCCGGGGCGCTCCGTACATGGCAGCGAGTCGGACGCGGACGGAGTGTACAGGAAACTCGGCCACTTGATTTCGGACATGAGCGGCCGTGCAGGTAGCAATGGAGCACTCGCATGCATTCGTGAGCCATCCGGCTTAGCACACGCACTGAAGGTGAAGGAGGAGACAGAGAGGTGGCTCGAATGCGCATGGCAGCGGCTTGGCGGCCGGCCATGCTTTCTCTATAGCAGTTCTATATGCAACTGTGCCCCAAATTATCAAAGAGAAGGAACCCAGGTCGGCACCGTGACCTGCAGGGCAAACCAAAATCGATCTAGATCCTGTATGTCCATGTTTATCGTTCGTCGCATGCGTGAACCCCCCACTCCTACCCTGCCCCCTCGTCCCCTCCGAAACGACCTTCCGAAACGAAGCACCGGGCATTGTGCCTCAAAAAAGAAGATATAAAAAAGTAGGTGGCGCAGACGGCCGCGGAGACGTGCTCCCAAACGGCGTCGCGTGAAAGAAGAGAAGAAGTAATCAGACCGTGAACTCCGATGCAAAGAACCTCGATTTCTCGAAGCGTTTTCAGACCCCAGACACCAAAGCTCCCCTTGCCCGTTCCCCACCCCACAAAACGACTAGGACCGCCAGCCCATGCCCTCCCCCCCCCCGCCGTCTATTTAGAAAATGATGAGAGCATGCTCGTCATGAGAATGAAAACCACGTGAAAGAATCCTGCAAGTCAATCCAGAATCCAGAATCCAAAAGACCGCATCCCGTAGATGGAAGAGAAAATTGGTCGAGACTCCGTCATGCGCCGCCCTCAAGCACGTCGACGAAGCCTTGGTGCGATCGCCAGACATTCTGCTGCCGTACACCTTGCGCCAGACGTTGCAGATCCGATCCCATTTTATGTCTTTCTGTAATTGTCGCTGGGTATTGTTTGCGCTTGGAACAAAAAAGGGGGAGGGCCCATCACATCTCCCAGAAGCTCCCCATCGAGGATGCGCCGAGGGCGTCTGGGCTCTCGTCCATGGTCGCGACGCCCTCGTTGTAGTTGGGCATCCAAAAGGCCGGGTCCTCCTCTACCATGGAGATGGTCGTGGTAGTCGCGGCAGTGCCGTCGGCGTTCTTGCCGTAGAAGCTATCGTAGTCGATGCTGCTGAGGTCTGCCGAGCTACCGATCATGTTGCCGGGGCGGATGAAGCTGCCGGCGTTGCTAGCGCCGAAGCCGTCCAGGTCACCTTCGGCGTTGCCCATGAAGTCTTCCACCTCGGAGACCTCGCCAGACGTTGAAGTCGTGTTGGCCAGGTGCGGGAGCTGCTCCGAGCCGCTGCCAAAGTCGAAGAGACCGTTGAAGCTCTGCGCTCCGGCTTGGCTGTAGCTCGACGGAGCAAAGTCGCCCTTGGCCTCCCCGAGGTCGTAGTGGCTCCAGTCAACGGAAGCGGCACTCAGCCCGGCGCTGTACATGGGCGCTTCTTGTTCCGACGTTATGCCAGAGCCAAACATCTCAAATGTGCCGCCGCCGACATAGGAGGGGTAGTCGATCCGAGACAGGTCGAGAGGAGGGAGCGCGCCGTTGAGTTGGGGGAAGCTGGACCCGGACATGAGCGGAGAGGCCGTCTCCGACTTGACCCTGCGCTGCTCGCGCGTGGTCGCGGCTCGTGACCGGCTGGCGAGCGACTGGCCCTCGCCGCCGGCTGGGTATGCCATGCTCTCTGAGCTCGCGCCCAGGCTGCTCGCGCTGGTTGCCGAGTTTACACGGTTGAGCTGGTAGGGGCCGCACTTCTGGGCGGCCCGATTGAGCTTGGCCGTCGGCTTGTGGTGGCCATTCTGGTCAAAGGCCATGACGCCGTCAGAATGGACCGTGTTCGCTCGGCGTCGCCTGGCCGGGAGCTTTGGCCTCGGGGCACTCGAGATGCTTAGAGAATCGCGGTCCGAATCCGACTCGGGGACAGTGTCCAGCGAGGGTTCCTTCTTGAGGGAGCAGCTGCACTGGCCGCCATGGTTGCAGCAGCAGGTCTCTATAAGGACAACCTCGTCAGAGGGGGTCCGGAATCAGAGGGAAAGGAAGAGTGTGGTTCGAGCTCACCCTTGTGTCCCTCGACAGGCTGCTGCAAGTGCGCGCACTTGCTCGTCCTCTCGCCGCAGTCGCACTTGACATGGGCGGAGCGCGACTTGCGCATCGTGCGGCAGTGCTGGCACTGCGAGACGGGGCGACCCTTCTTGTTGATGTGCTGGAGCGGTCGATCTGCAGAGACGCAAAACAGTCAGCGGCGGGTTTCGTCGACGGCACGGCAGACTTGTGCATAGCGATACGGGACGTGGTGACGTATGCATGTAAGACCAGCATCTCGAGCCGTGTGCGGACGGTCGGAGGGGTGGCGAGGGGCAGATGGCAGAGGCGCTGAGGACAGCAGGCGGGCGACTTACCAGTGTGCTGGCAGTTGCTCACGCGATGGCCGCGCACGCAGGCCTCGCAGGCGTACTTCTCGCCGTCTATCAACATGGTGAGGGTGTTGCGGTCGCGGTGGATCGGAGGGCTGGGTGTTGCGAGGTCCAAGTCGGAGAGACGACGGCGACGTCGACGATGATGGCGCTGGGAGCAAATGCGGCAGTGGTCGAGTCAGTGGTGTGGGCGAGGCTGGCCGGCAGAGCGGTGTCTCAGAGGTCGGGGCGGGTCGACAGCGCTGGGGAGCGAGACCGGGGGGGCTCCTTAGTCCTGGGCTGAGGCGGGCACAGGTGTTCGGTTGCGGAGGAACCGTGGGCCAAGGGGCAGCAGCAGCAGCAGCAGCAGCAGCGCGGAGTGTACGTGCGTTAGCACCAGGAGACCATAGCTGTGCGTAGGCGCTCGAGAGGGCACAGGGTCCGGCGGGCAATAATAAAACTTTTCGGACACAGTTCGGACGTCGTGGGAGGCGCAAACCGTCAATTGACTGACGGGGTGGGAGGCGTCGGTGGAGATGGAGATGGGACGTGAGTCGGTGCGGGTGGGGCCCAGGGCGTTCCGTTTGGGTAGTTCCTCGTTGCGCCGGACTGGAGACCAAGACGGGGTCGTCGCTCGAAGTCGTACTCGTAGCCAGCCGCAGGGCGAGTGTGTAATAGCGAGGTCGATCCCTCTCCGTCGCGAGCCAAGGGCGGGTGTGAGTGCGTATTTAGATGGGGCTCAGGCTGGCAGATGCGACCACCCACGACGACGGCTCTGGTGGCAAGGCAGGGCCGCGAAGCAACGGGCGGACGGGCGGCAGAAGCGGCGGGCGATGCTGGGCAGGTGCCTCTGCGTGCAGCCGGCGCTCTGCTGTTATACGTGGGCGCGGAGAGCTGCGACCTGTGGTGGGATACCGCGGGCGAGCGGCTCGGGCGCTCAGCTCGGTGCCGCTAGAGGGTCGAGTGGCCGCCAAGCTGTTCCGGCGGATGGGCGGCCCTTACTTCGTACCAGCACTCGTCCAGGCGGGGAGTACAAGTACGATGTCGGATGGTCGGGAAAGCCTTGGGGCGGGCCTGTCGAGGGCGGCGCTCCGGTGTCGTCAACGTGCAGGACGGGGCTGGCCAGTGGCCGGGGCGTGGCGGCAACCGGCTCGGGCAGGGTAAGCTGGGCTGGCCAAGCACCTTGGTCGTCTCGTACCTGTACGAGTGAGTACTGGCGGGTTCGAGGATTGGCTGCGCTGGACCGGATGTGGCCGCGACAGCGCGCCAGGAGCGGTTGCGCGCGAACCTGGAGGAGTCTAGGTAATGCTCGTGCCCAAGGTACGAAGTGAAGCTGCTCAGCAGCGTTCAGGCTGGGGGCTTGGGAGGAGCGCGCGAGGGACGAAGGAGCAATGCACCTATCCACGAATGCACGTCGCAACCAGGTCGAACCGGCCCTTTGCTCCTTATTTAACATCACGGCAACAAGGCAGCGGTGGTCTGTACTGCTGGATCCTCCTCCTGCTCCTGCGCCGTGCCGGCTCATGTCGCAGACCTCCGGCGCTGTTGGTAGGAAGCCTGGAGCTGGGGCCCCGCGAAAGGCAACTCGTCGACAGCATTGGCATGCCGCATTTCTTACTCCGTACATGGTCTGGGTCTGCGCGGGCCATGGTACGGCACCGGTTCGTCGAAGGGGGGGAGGGGGCGCATAGCCCGGACTCGAGCGTGCGCACGAGTACTCGTACTTGGTGCTATCCGCAAGAAGCCCACGAGCAACAACCGGAACTGTGGGCTCGCCCAGCGCGACAATGCCTGGGTCGCCTCTGCGCTCCGCCCACTCTCGACTGCGCATGCAATGTGGGCTCGCCTGGCGCCCCCGGCCCACCAGTCTACGAGTACCAAGCGCTGGAGGACGAGGGGTGGTGGGCGACAGCGCGCCCGTGCCGCGAATGGCGATGGGCAGCTTGGCAGCCACCGTCCCAGGACAGCGTTGGATCGCCTGCCTGGCCGTGGGGTGGCAGGCATGTCGATGGGCAGGGTCGTGGAGGGTCGCTGCAGGGTTCGCGCTGGGGGCCTGGCCAGCCGTTGTGATGCGCAGGATCACGGTCATAACTGACTGATGGGTCGGCTGCACTGCGGCGGCTGGGTGTCTGGGCCGAGAACATCGCGGCCACGATGGGCATCCGTTGCCGGCCACCGATTGCTGCTCAGGAGGCCGAGACGGCATGGGGGCATACTTCTGCACGCCTGCATGTCCGCACGCCTGCACACCACACTCTGCCCGTCGGCTGCAGAGGCCACCGTCACTCGTGGCAGAGAGGGGCTTGTGTCGTGCTGGCCTGGCTGTGATCTTCCCAACCTAGCACCGTCTGTTGTGGATGCGCCTCTCGCTGGTGACGTTGCTGGTGGTGGGGTGATCGGAGAGCCACCGGGGGGGCTCGAAGATGATCCTGCCCAAGCCCAAGGTCCAGCGGCGCGCCCCTGACTTGCTCGCACGCCATTCTCCAAGCTCAGGTTCGGCTCGTCTTGGCGGGATCCCCAGCCTCCGTTTCGCCCTGGGGGCTCCCATCATGGCGACGTGCAAGGCGCCGCCGCCGGTGGACAGGCTGCTGGTGGCGGATGCCATGTCGAGCCACCGGCAAGCGGTGCCAACCGCCCCTATTACGAGTACGGGCAAGGCTCGAGTAGCATCTCCCCTTGCATGCACTCGTACGTACAAGCAACTCGTAAGCGATTCATCTGTACGATCGTACGGGACAGTCCGTAACTCAAAGTGGCAGGCACATGGTCCAATGTTGACGGCTAGGAGGCACGCCTGCTTCGTACTTCGTACCATGGCTGACAGTTGGCCGCGACGAGTCGGATGGAGGGAGGGGTGGGTGCCCGCCGTCCTGTGGAGGCCAGGCCATGCATGCCATGCCCGTTGAAGGAAGGGATGGGCAATCAACACGACGGGCAGGATCCGGCGGGTTTCCCTGCGAAGTCCATCCGAGGAACTGCCCCAAGGTCGCCCTCGCAACGTTGTGCCAACGTTGCCACGACTTGACAGCTTGCGGCCGTTTTCTTGAAATGATTCGACCAAGGCATGCCTTCCCAGAGTGCTTTTGCACCGCGTACCCGGCCATTGTAGGGGGAGAAGAGTGACGAGGCGTCTACCATGGGCCCTCTTCTCCGTGTCTTGTCGTACCTCTGGGTAGTGTGCCGCCGAGACCTCTGCAGCGTCTTGCCCGTCCTGCAGAGCCGGCGAGGAGATCCAGTTTCAGCGATTGGGACATTGGCGCCGCCCTCGACGCCCCCAGGAGTCGTGTGCTCGCCAGCCGCGTACAGCCGCGTGGGGACCCGTGGGGCCATTCGCTCGCAGCAGAGGTGGGAGTGTGAAACACGCACAGGACAGCCGATGACTTGCTGTAGACGCGTGGAGAATGTCGCCGTCAATGTGAGCGCCTCCGTTTCAAGACGAACTAACGACCGAAGTAATGCTGCGGCCTTGGGACAATATCGAACGGACCACAATACAAGGCAGCGAGGACGATGGATCGTCGTTCGGCTCGCCGTTCCTCTCACTGCCGTCGTAGGGCAGTTGAGGGGGCGGTGGCGGTGAACTTTTTGGGTGCCTCGACTAACAGGACGAAACTGACAATACACACGAGAGCATCCTCGTAGACCGCCGATTGCGCATCGCGTATCCGTACGAGTACCTGGTACGGACACCAAACTTAGCCGGCGATTCAGACCCGCAACGGGTGGATGACGAGCGAGCTCAGCACCCAACAACGGTTGCTGGCCGTGGCCCACTGCACGGCTGGTCGCCCGTTGCTGGCTGTACTCGTACATGTACGAGCATCTCAGTCACCGTCCGCGGGCTCGTCGGCGCGTCGCCGCTTCTCTTGCTCCCATGAGGCTAGCCTGCCCGTACAGCCTGTCGTCCGAGATGCACTCCTCATTTCCCGACTGCGTCTGGGCAACCGGCGCGGCTGTACGAGTATTGGCCGCGGAAAAGCAGAGGCGCGGAAGGATGCGGCGAGGCGTACCTCTTCCATGGCAATATCGAGGGAGCAGACTTCACATGCTCGTTGAAGCGCTGCACGTAGCACGCAGTACGGGTAGTAAGCAGCGACGAACACAGCTAAAGGTAAGGTAACCAGACGGAGCAGCATCGCCGGTGCTGCCCTGCAGGCTGTGCCCGTCTCAACCGTGATGAGCTTGTCGGTCGAATGTGCGGAGTACCTAAACACCCTGGCGCGATTCCCGAGGCTAGCAGGCCAATTCATGCAGAGGCCCAGACCAGCCATGGGCATTCCAAATGACGATGACGGCATCTTTCTCCTTTCCCGAGCGTCGGGGATGTGCCATGCTCGGGTGGGCAAGCCAAGCTGGGCAACCCGGGAACCCAGCGGCGTGGAGCTATTATCGGGAACGACAACAGCCGCCCAACGGGGACCCTCCTCGCCGTCGCTGCGACTGGTCGCCGACACGCAGGCTCGGTAAATGGACCGACGGCTGCAAGCCTGCGCAGAGAGACGGAAGGAAAGTCGCCGCCGTTGGTGAGGCTTCACGATGCCTACCTACCTAAGGTATGGACAGACACCACCCGGCAACAACGCCGCCGGTTGCCGGCACCTGGGCTGCGCAGGTCGACTGGGCGAGGGCCGTCACTCCTCCATGGCAGATCATCTGAGGCGAAGTAAGAACTCTTACGCCCTCGGGCGCTCCCTACTGTCAGTGCCCTTTCCACGGAGGACATTACGAGTACTGTACCGCATCTGCTGCGCTTGTGGACGTCCCGTGGCCAAGGCGCCGTTTCGCCTCACATGGCCGTTGCGGCCATTGATGAGGGTTGGCACAATAACAGGGCTCTCCGTCCATCGTGGGGGGCTGGACTCGGCCTTGTCACGGCGGGCATTCTTCCTCTCAGGTTGACCCGAAAATGGATCGGAAGGTTGCCTGCCATCCACACCAAGCGGCGTCGTCGTGATTGGCCTCAAGGCGCTTTGCCAACACCTGTCTCAGCTGCCCGTCTCGGATGCGCCCTGCCTGGGCCTTTGGGCCACATCCTGAGGCTTTCCAAGACGTCTTCTAGAAGCATGCACGGTGCCACCACCCTGCGTGCTCGAGCCTGTGCCCGGACTTGCACGAAGCCCGTTGCTGGACCGTGACAGCGCTGGCTCACGCAGGTCCACCTGTGAGCCGGGCACCGCCTATTATGGTTCTTCATCTCCTTTCTCGTGTATCGGCTTGTTTCGTTTCCACCCGCCTGCCGCAAGCAAGGGCCGCAGCGCGGTCGAGGCAAGAAAGGCTCCAGAAAGGCTGCCTGGAAAAGGAGACGCCGAACGAAGACGGAAACGCGGACTGAGTCTCTATTTCGAGTTCGGGCTTCTGCACTTGGTACGGACGAAGGCCCTTGGCGCGCCACGCCCATGGGCCATTTCCATTGTTCCAGTCGCAAGGGGTTGCACCTTGTGGCATCCTGGTCCGGTTGATCAAATGATTCAATCTCGGCCATGTCCACCGCGGCGCACCGCCATTTGCGCAAAGCGCCTCTGCATTGCGTCTGCACGGCCGAGTCCCTTTTCTGATGCTCCGGAGAGTAGGTATGGGTACCCTGTGAGACGGGCTATTTCGAGTACGGATACTCCCTCCTCCCGGCTCCATACTCCGTTGTCCCAACCACCTGCCCCGTTAGCCCGCTGATGGCAGCTTGTTCCAGCGCGAGAGTGTGATTTCTGCACGTCGGCTGGCAGCAACCGCAAGCACCAGCCGCCTGCGCTTCCACCACAGCGTGCCCTTGAAATCTGCCTACCTACCTACCTACCTTACTTATCCAAATACCAGGTACTTGTCTGGGTACTCCGCCGGGACAGACTAAGCTACTCCGTACCTGGGACTCGATGATGGCTCAGGCACGGTGACAGCCGCTGACCGATTGGCGCTTGATGGGCGCGCGACCGTCTCCAGCGGCCTGCCAATCATAGGGCAATCCTCGCAGCCTTCCAAGCCCCAGCCGGAGTCCCTTGATTGGCGTGGAAAAATTTTTCACCGCTGGCGCCGTCTCGACTCTCTGGCCTATTGAAGCCTCCGTGCGCAGCCTGGCCCCCACCCGCTGACATGCTGCAATTCACAACAAAAACCAGCCGCCTCTGCCAGACCAGTTCCTCTCCCGACCCTTTCTCTTTGAACTATTACTCTGCCAGGCGCCACCACCAATGGGCAGTTCCAGGTGTCATGCCTTGAGCATGCACCAAGGATGGACGGAGTCCTGACTTCCGCTTCATTGGGGGCCAAACGGAGCACTCCGCGCCGGCCTCGACGTTACTGAAGCTTGGCTTCGCATCCTTTCTGTTTCTGGACAGGCACACACCCAAGACGGTGCGCTCACGGACCCGTTCTTTGAGGCTTGGATGGACTGCGCCGTCGCTGGTGGCGGTCGCGGGTCGCTGGGTCCACAGGACTGCCGAACCAACTGCCAAAACGACTTATCCCAACAGTCCCTCCCACTTCCTCTGGCTTGTTCTCTTTCCCAGCGTGGCAGAGGCTCACTAGCCCATGCCAATTGCCAACCGGAGACAGAGCTGATGGCAACGAGGAGCATTGCGTTGGGGTCCATGAGCAGTGCGCTCTGCACTCTACTCATAGTCACTTCTGTCTGTGAAAGCGGTTCTTGCTCGCGTCATAAGGTCCCCTTATTTGGGTCTCCTTGGCGATTCACCTGGCCTTCAAATTTGCCATCATATCCTCGATGGGGAGGCTTGGGGGAAGGCTTACTACTAACATTACTTCGTAGTCACAGGGCTTGCCAGATATTACGTTGTTTCAACAGCGTATATCGACATTCTTCGTCATTCTCTATTGGCTTGGATGTTTTCGCACTGGCATAGAACGAATCACACTCGTTGCTGGGCACCCGGCTTTGAGATGTCGTCTTGACTGTCTTGGAGAAGCCGGGAATCAGCTGTAGTGACATACCCGTGAATTGCATTGGCCTTTGTCGTGCTCCGTGCCAATGGATCAGGATATCTCGTCTGCTCCCTGGGAGAAGAGTGATACTCATTAGATGAGCAGCACCTCCCCTCAAGGCAGTAGATAAGACCTCGGTCTGTCTGTCTGTTCATATGAACCTTGAAGTAGCCCAGATGCAATCAACATACTGTTGACCCAGCTAAGGGTCACGTTGAGCCTGCTTAGTGGCGCGCAAACCCAGACGAGAGAGATCGATATCGTCTCCCTGTCCCCCTCGGAGGCTGGAACTTGCCCAATATTGGCTGCCTGATCGAACGGCTTCCCAATCTGCTGCTCCAACTTGCCATTGTGCCGCTTCGCATGAGATGGAGGGTTTCCGTTCGGGCGAAAGGCTTGACTTTTGTAACGGATCGTGCGGACGTGGGACAAAGCTGGTAGACAGTTGAGCTCAGTAACGCGATGCAGACCAAGCAACTCATAATATCGAAGAGCGGAACGGCGACTCGCACACACCCTCTGCGTTCTTCGTGAGTAGTAGGCAGTGTCCCATTGTGTGATGGAGCTGTCTTTGGGCTGATCCGCCAGAGTCTGGTACAGTAGCATTCGTCGTTCTGTACTACCAAATAAGTCTTGGCCTGTCTTCACTGTACATGGAGTGATAGAAGGGACGTGCAGAAGTTGACTGTGATCTGTATGGGAAAGACGGGTCTGCCCCTGACCTAGTCATGCAGACATGGAATGTCACGCTACTCGGTTTACCCTGGCTGGAACAACCGCGAGGGATGGTCAAGGAATAATGTTCACATCAAGGGAGCCAGGACTTATCAATGGTTCCTAACCTGTTGCAACAAATGGAAATTAGACGAGAAGCATAACGTAGCTTCCAGTGGAAGCTTCAAGCTTTTAACAGAGGTCAGCACAACAGGTCAGCCAAATAGCGCTGCAGGAACATGTTACTATATCATCGTGTGAGTGCTCGATATCGTCCGTCCTGCGCGTTCACTGGGCAGAATTGGTTTTGAAGCGAACTCGCGCAGTCTTCAGTTGGCCGCTGTAGCTCTAATTGATCGCTTGCTGCTCTTTGGCATCGGCCATGCTCGAGTAACGGAAAGACATACCGGGCAATATGCATTTCAGGACAAGAGGAGCAAGGATCGATCCATGTGACAACGGGCATGGTTAGAACTGATTGTGGACGCTGAATCAGTGGGAAAAGTTCTGGAAAGTTTGCTGGAAAGTTTGCTGCTAGCGAGCCTCCATTCTTGCAATTGCAATGCGCAACTGTAGGTATATTTCGGAGATTGGTTGGATTGAATTGAGTTGGAGGCTGTTGAGACAGACCGAACCAGCACTCGGGCGGGAGTGAGGTGCATGTCGCACATTCAACCAAATGTCAAAGAGCAATGACGCATTAATCATACTGACAGGAGCTGCTGTTGACGGGACCTTTTCGACTTGCGACCTCAATACGGCGAGATAGTAGAGACATGCATTCCCCTTTGCTTGCGCGAGAACCGTGATCCATGCCTCGGCCAGGAGACAACATCGAAAGGAGGCAAAGTAAGTGTGCTTCGAGCCTATGAGAACCGTCAAAGGATTTGTGAAGCCGAGAATGTAACGAGATCATGTGAGTTTGAGAAGTGATGACCTGCGGCTACCTACTGCAGTGATCGTGTCAACAAGATATGGTCATCTGCAGCCAAGCCGTTGTATCCGACATCTCGGAAAATTTTGAATACATTAGTCGCCATAATAGCTCTTAATAGCTCATATGAGCCCTCGAGGCTCAGGTTGAACCGCATTCTTTTGATATGATCCATCAGCCATTGACCAGTCGTCGCCAATTACCGTATAGACGGAGAGATACCCGTAGTGTGAATGCTTGCATGCTCGCTGCCCAGGCCCTAGTATACACGTATTCTGACGTGGACAGACTTCTTCTTTTGTATCTGCATCTTGTACGCTTTCATGACTTTGTTATCTTGACTTGAGGAGATGGGAATTTTGGCCGAGATATCTGTAGACACCTCTGTGTCATTGGATGACTACTATCAATTGCCAGTTTCCAAAATGCAGCGCACTATGCAGGATTTAATCAGGCTAGAGAACTCGACCGACTGTTAGATGAAATGTTCTCGCCCAAGCTATATTGAGCGGCGTCCGTTGCGCTTCAGTTTCTCGTTCAAAGCAACTTGGCCACGGCCTTATGAGGTGAGGACGTTTGTCTTCAGAGGACCTGCACTGTCGTGAATATGAGGTATAAAAAGACGCGCATTGAGCGAATACAGCAAAAAATTTCAAGAGGCATGCAAGAGACACTGCAGTTGCCAAGAATATGCCGTTGAGTACTTCTCTGAGACCAACATGGCGGATGTGCGGCGAGCCCGACATCATGACAACCGTGATGGGTTTGATGATGTCTTGAGACTTGTGCGCTAATAAAACTTGCATGACCACGTATATGCGTGATATCAATACCTGCTGCCGTTTGAACCAGAAAGCATTCACAGCCAGCCGTCCAAGTTACATGCGAGGGACAGGACCGATGTACCTTAGTCTTGCCAAGGTTGTAAGCGAACACATGATCTTATTCCATTCCTTTGGGGCATACGAAGCCGCACCATTTTGCAGCGAGTTATCTGCGGCCGATCAACAGGAATGAAAATATGGATTGTTCAACGACTACATCTTTGTGGGCAGCAGTCAAGGTCTCAAGCACATCAACTCCTGGTCAGAAGGCGTCAAAACCATAAAAAGATGACGACGTGGTAAATTGAAATGCAGTCTTTTTCTCCACTGATATGTCCGAGTTACAAGGCCAGTAGTATCCCGGAGTGTCAGCACTCATGAAGGCGTTTGAGCCGGTCAGCCGAGTACTGGTGGGGGAGGTTCCGTGCCCAATGTCACAAAGACTTGGTGGGTGATGCTGGACGAATTCGGCACGGCTAGAGGGGATTTAATGTTATAGATTAGACGCGTCGTTTCTGTTCCACTGTGTCACGTCGCGTCCGTATCATGGATACATGGATATTGTGACGACCTCGTTATATGTAGCATGGGCAGGTTTGGATCCTGTTGCGCAAGGAGCGCAGAAGACGGAGGACGTTGACATGCTCGTACCCGAGGCTGCCCGGTACTCCACAAGTGCTTCTGGGAGCGCAGACCCTGCAGAAGGGACCAGAGGGTACCTAGGGTCTAAGCCGGGGGGCGGGGCTCCCAGCGGAAGGTATACTTAGGGGGTCCAAGCTTCTAGCCCGGATGAGAAGATCTCGAGGCAGACCCACCTTCGGAGCAGAAGCGCCGGGCCGGGCTGAGGTGCCTGGGGCAGCCGCCAATTCCGTGCAGCATCGAACGCAAGTGCCCGGGGTCCAGTACGAAGCACAGGGACTCTGTCCCGGCCGAAAAGCGCACCCTGATGGGGCTTGCAAAGAGCTTTGCCTCCCGCAAGCACGGTACCGAAGATACGGACATGGTCGATTTTCTCTTGGCAAGATGCAGTCCGCACTCCACAGGATCCTCCGTCGGCGGGATTCGCCCAGATTAGTACAGGCGGGCTGCCAGGAACGGGGCCTCGGGGACTCCACCTGGAAGAGGCACTCGCCCCGTAACCGCAGGCCCGTTCCCTCACAGTGCGCTAACCAACCGCCTGCCTCCCTCAGGCGAGGTCCTGAGCTCGGGGTCGAACGTCCACGGCGGCGAGAGCATCAGAGCAGAGCACGCCCTTCCCGTGCAGAGGAAGCAGCACGCACGCGCACGCAAGCTGCCGCTCAATCATGATGGCGGACGCGGTCGCGCGGATGCGCAACGGCCAATGTTTGCGGTGGAGAAGCATGTCAGTAGCGCATCCTCAACTTTCTTGTACGGCACCGCCATACGAGTAAGTCTCGGCATACTCGTACTGGTTGAGGGCCTCGGGGCCGACAAGAGCGGGCTTGTTGCGGCTCCGGAGGGGCTACGTGGCCGTGGGGTGAGTGAAGAAGTGAACGGGCGCCATGTCATGGATGGGCATGACTTTGCAGCGGCAGAACACCTTTGGATGCTAGAACCTCCAAGATAGGTACAGGTTGGCTGGCATTCCGCCTTGCTGTGGGTAGCCTTCCATCATGGATGCGAAGCAGCATCTCCAGCGCTGCTGCAAGAAGCCCGTGACAAGAGAGGCGGACAGTGGCAGCCAGGGCTACCTAGCCTGGAGTCTACCTGTATCGTGCCTCCCAGCTTGCTAGGCACTCGTACAGAGTCTAGGTACTTCGCAGCCAATACCTACAAGGTAATTGGGCACTGTATCCGTACATCTGACCAGAGGAACGGCGCGCCAATATGGGAAATATAGCCGCTCATTGGATCCAGGACGGCGATCGACAGCAGGAATTGCGGGCGGTCGCTCGCTCCAGCAAGTTCTCGTCTGTCCACCCCGCACCAGGCGCACTGTGCACTCTCTCATCTCCAGGGCCCGCCCACCGCCAACTACACCAGCCTGCCACCACCTATCCGCGGCCCAAGAACTCCAAAGCCGCATCGCCTTCGCGTTCGATTTCCATCAACAGCCGCCACAAGCACGGGCGCCTGTGAACGGGCGGCCTTGCTCCCCTTGCCGCTGTTTCTGGCCCTGCTGCGTCCTCCGTTCGCCCACGACACGCACGGCATGTGCCGAGACACCGCTCGACGCATCCACTTCCATCCCTCCTCGCCCTCGTCCAGCTGCTCGTACCGGCGCTGCAGAGCCCACCCAGCTTTCTCGGGTCACGAGCCAGCGCGCAATGGACCGGTCGCAGGAGAAACCGCCGCAGGACGGCCAGTCGCAGGCGGAGCCACCACCCCGAGACTCGGAGACGGCTGGTGATGGCGACGGCGACGACGCTGAGGCACCGCCAGCACCCCTCTCGACTGAGGCGCCATCGCAGCCTCAACGGGTCGCTAGCCCGGGTCCCCTCTCCCCTTCCCTTTGGAGCGCCGGATCAGAGACGCAGGCGAGCCAGCCCTATGCAGCCTCCGACATATCTGGCGACCGCGTTTTCCCCATCCGATCCGTCGTCAGCATGGGCCATTCCGCCCGGGGAGCTGCCAAATCCGCAGACGACTATTTTCCCCAGCTGTCTGACGCTGAGAGTCGAGAAACGCAAGGGTCGCACCGTCTGACCAGCTCCCGACAGGAACGAGCCGGTACGACCCCACGGCCTCACCTGCCCCACGGTCAATCCTCGCAGAACCGGAGGAGGAGGGCCCTGAGCGGCCCCTTTTCGAGCATACAAGCCGACGCCGCACGCCACGGCACCGTGCCGCCACTGGACCTGGATATTTCAACTTCAGACAAGGAGTCAGAAGATCTCTGCCCACCCGACAGCGAACAGCCGGCCCCGGCATCCCGTGCTATGGAGCCTAGCGGCGTATCCGCTGTCTCGGCAGACCAATCTCTGGCTGATGTGCCTCATGTCACGACACGCTTCACGCATGTACAAACCGAGGAGGGACACGCCGTTATAACTGGTCGCGACGGTGTTCTCCAGCGCTGCGAAGACGAGCCAATCCACACACCAGGCGCAGTGCAGGGATTTGGCGTGCTCTTAGCCATACGAGAGGAGAGTGATGGGAACTTCGTCGTTCGATATGTCAGCGAGAACTCGGAGAAGATCCTCGGCTACACCCCTAGGCAGCTGTTCCAGCTGGACAGCTTCATGAATATTTTGACAGAAGAGCAGGAGGATAACTTGCTCGACCACATCGACTTCATTCGTGACGAAGATGCCGATCCCTCGCTCAACGGTCCCGAAGTTCTCAGTTTGTCTATTCGGCCCCCCAAGAAGACCAAGAGCGTCAAGCTCTGGTGTGCCATCCACATCCACCCGGCCCACCCCGACCTGGTAATTTGCGAGTTCGAGTTGGATGACGACCAAGAACACCCCCTCCGCCCGACTGAAGACCTGACGCCTGACACGCCTCACGACACCCTACAATCGAATCCGACCTCGGAGGAAATTGAAGAGAGCACCGAAATTTTGAGCAAGCCCCTCCGTATTCTGCGAAGCGCCAGGAAGCGAAGGGGCGAGCAGGGTGCGATGCAGGTTTTCGACATTATGTCGCAGGTGCAGGAGCAACTGGCCTCTGCCCTGAATCTCGAGTCTTTTTTGAAGATTCTTGTCGGCATTGTCAAGGAGCTCACGGGCTTTCATCGCGTCATGATCTACCAATTTGACGCCTCTTTCAACGGCAAAGTTGTCACGGAGCTGGTCGATACATCGCAGACTATTGATCTTTACAAGGGCCTGCATTTCCCGGCCTCAGATATTCCTCGGCAAGCTCGCGAGCTGTACAAGATCAACAAGGTCCGGCTGTTGTATGATCGAGAATTGGAGACTGCCAGGATCGTTTGTCGCTCCCAGGAAGACCTGGACGTCCCCTTGGACATGACTCACGCTTATCTTCGAGCGATGTCCCCAATCCACCTCAAGTACCTGGGCCACATGGCTGTGCGCTCGTCCATGTCAATATCCATAAACGCCTTTAGCGAGCTTTGGGGGCTGATAGCGTGCCATACATACGGCCCGCACGGCATGCGCGTGTCCTTTCCAATCCGCAAGATGTGTCGCCTGGTGGGCGATACGGCATCTCGCAACATCGAAAGATTGTCATACGCCTCGAGACTACAAGCTCGCAAACTCATCAATACCTCCCCAACGGACAAGAGCCCAACAGGCTATATCATTGCATCCTCAGAAGATCTTCTCCAACTGTTTGACGCTGACTTTGGGCTTCTCTCGATCAAGGGCGAAACAAAACTAATGGGCGCCCTCGAGCAAAGTCAGGAGGCACTGGCTATGTTGGAATACCTGCGGATGCGCAAGGTGACGTCAGTATTGACATCCCAGGACGTCAATGAGGATTTTCCCGATCTACGGTATCCCCCGCGGTTCCAAGTGATCGCTGGCATGCTGTACGTTCCACTGAGCGTCGGCGGCAACGACTTCATTGTTTTCTTTCGCAGGGCTCAGGTGAAGGATGTCAAGTGGGCCGGGAATCCCTACGAGAAAGTAATACGCGAGGGGACCGCCGGGTACCTCGAGCCGAGAACCAGCTTCAAAATGTGGAACGAGACAGTGCTTGGCAAATGCCGCGAGTGGACTGAGGACCAGGTTGAAACAGCCGCAGTCCTATGTTTGGTTTACGGTACTACTCCTGGCTCCCTCTTCACCGCGCGCTTTGGTGTAACATGCTCACTTCAATCACAGGCAAGTTCATCGAGGTGTGGAGGCAGAAGGAGGCAGCCATCGAAAGCAGTAAGCTCACGCGTCTGCTACTCGCCAACTCCGCCCACGAAGTACGAACGCCGCTAAACGCCATTATCAACTATCTCGAAATTGCTCTCGAAGGCACCCTTGACCGAGAAACTCGAGATAATCTTGCGCGGTCTCATTCCGCCTCCAAATCCTTGATCTACGTCATCAACGACCTGTTGGATTTGACGAAAACAGAGCAAGGGAATAGTCTCATCAAAAACGAGATATTTGACCTCTCAGTTTGCATCCGAGAAGCGACTGACCCATTTCATGTCGACGCCAAACGAAAAGGAATCGAGTACCATGTCAACCAGCATCACGGGCTGCCCCGATTCGTCCATGGCGACGGACGCCGCATCCGGCAGATCATCTCGAACATCACTGCAAACGCGGTCACCCACACCCACAAGGGCTCTGTCAAAGTCGAAATATTCGTATCTGATGTCAAGGAGCGGCAGGCTACCGTTGATATCGTCGTGCAGGACTCCGGTGCCGGCATGAACCCGCAGCAGATTGATGCTCTTTTCCGCGACCTGGAGCAGGTGAGCAGCGAAGAGCTTGGTCTGCGAGCCCCACCGGATCAACTGGAAAGGCCCGATATGCGAACCCTGGGCCTTGGACTCGCAGTTGTCGCCCGTGCGGTGAAGAACATGGACGGTCAGTTGCGACTTAAATCGGAAGTTGGACAAGGTTCGAGATTTGTCGTTCAGCTGCCCTTTCAATTGCCCGATGAGTCGCCTGCCTCTGGGGGCGGGGATAGCGTTCACGCTGCTTCCCAGATCAGCGTGTCGTCTAACCCGGTCAGCTCGGCCCCGGAGTCTCTGAAAGCCGCACCGGAAGGCGAAGTTTTGCTGATTGACCGTTGCAACGACGCGAACGCAAGCCAAGAGGGTGGAAGACCAGATGGTGACACCGGCGGCTCTTTGAAAAGCCGTTTGACCGTCGCCAGTGATGCCAGCACTCATGCGAGCCATCAGAGCGATGCCGACCGGCTCATAAACGCGATCCAGACACCACTGTCCCTGGATGAGAACCAGCCAGGAGGTTATTTCACGGCGCGGCGAGACTCTACGATTAACTCCAACCAGAATCCCTCGTTTAATATCGCCGGCGGCGCTGTACTTTCTGCAAGCCCGCAGCCCCGCGAATTTTCGTCGCATTTTGAAAGACGTCCCCGGGAGGAGCCGGGCACTGCCGAAATTCGCGACTCAAAGACGCCAGTCCGAGCAATCAAAGTTAGCGAAGATTTCACAGATATGCCCTCGCGGCCACAAGGCGGTGAACAGTCACGCGTTCTGTTTGAGCTGAGCGAAGGAGGTCGGACACAAAGCCCGAGCAGGAGCGTTGCTAGCTCTAGAGCAACCGACTGCGGCCCGTTACGAACTCTGATCGCAGAGGACGATCCAATCAACATGAAGGTTCTGCGGAAAAGACTTGAGAAAGCCGGACATGAGGTTCAACATGCTGTCAACGGCGAGGATTGCGCAACCATGTACAGGGAAAATTCGTCCATTTTTGACGTTGTTCTTATGGACATGCAGGTAAGTCGGAACCTTTGCTGAATTCCAGTTATTTGGCAAGACTAAGTGGTTTCTTTTAGATGCCCATCGTGGACGGACTCACCAGCACCAAGATGATCCGCTCGATAGAAAGTTCGGTGGAGGACTACGGCCATTCAGGACTGTCGGCAGGTAGTGGTCGCGTCACCATCTTTGCTGTATCTGCATCTTTGGTAGAAAGGGAGAAGCAGACGTATGTCGATGCCGGCTTCGATGGGTGGATTCTCAAGCCCATTGACTTCAAGCGGCTCAATACGCTGCTTACCGGCATACACGACAAGGAGACGCGCAATGCCTGCCTTTACGTTCCAGGGCAGTGGGAACGCGGTGGATGGTTTACGTCGACGGATGGGTCAGATGAGGGCGTGAGCGAGCAGATCACGCCGAGGGCCGAAGAGACGAGCCAAGCTGAAGTGAAGGCTGCAGAAAACGACACGCACGGCGACGGCGAGGATGCGTCTACGACGACGGGCATCGCGGCTGGACCGCAAGAAGCCGAAGCGACTTGAAGCACCGGCAAGCCTGCGCCGATGGTTGGCTAGATGAACTTTGGGATACGGCTGCGTCAACGAGCCGAATCTGCGTACTTTTCCTTTTTTTTCCCCTCTTTATTGTTGTTTTACTGTGCACTCATACACGAAAGGGGCATACGATATCAAAGACGCGGCGTTGGGAGTGGTTGTTTATGGCATTGCTGTTTGAAGGGGGTTGGGGGTGAAGTAATGTTTCTCTCTCTCTTCTTGCAAGCGATAGAACGGGTATGACTGCATGATATGGTACACGCATATGTCATGGGAGAGCGGCCGGGGCGCCGGTGTTTGGTGGTTTGGCGGGGTCATCATTGATTGGTATTGCATCGGCACGAGGTTATTTTCGTCGTCTGGGTGTGTGCTATGGGACACGATGTGCGAAGGGGATAGATGGGAGGCGCTGGCTTGCGCGAGGGCCAACTGGGCCTGGCTGCGCAGGTCGGTGGTAATACAAGAATACGTCTGTGTGCGTCCTGCTGGATGATGTTCCCCTACGAGTTGTGTCGTGTTATGTGCCTGGTCGCTGGTTGGACTCTGGCGGGACACATGTTCTTGCGAGAAGTCTGCCGCGAGAAACGTTGGATCATAAGACAATGGATAGTAACGCTAATTACATCAAGGGGTATTCCAGGACTGCCGGGCTATTGATAAAAAGCAGCCGGCGGCGGCATCGTGAGCCTAAGACCGTCCAAAATTCCACATCTTGGACCACACCCCCCGCTTCTTCTCGTCGTAGTTCTCCTCGCGGACGTTGTGGCGGCCCACGATGGTCAGGAAGACCTGGTCCAGCGTCGTCGGGGTGACGCTGTAGTGCTCGACGCCCAGGCGGGCCTTGTTCTCCTCCAGCAGCACGACGAGCTGGCCGATGGCGCTGCCCTGGCTGGCAGGGGCTGGCGATGCTGCCGCTGCTTCCGCGCCTCCAACGACGGGCATGATGTCATCGGCGTTGCTGCTGCGAGACTTGGAGGACGAGGTCGAGGATGAGGAGGCTGCGGCGCGATGGAGGACGTCGCTCGCGCGCACCGAGAAGCGCATCTGGCCATGGTACGTCTTGGCATCGAGCGTGGCTGAGGGCAGCGTTTCCTGCACCCATCTCGTAATGACCTCCATCTCGGCGTCCGAGGTGCGCGGCGCCGTGGCCGAGACGAGGTGGACGTGCAGGGCGTCGCCGAAGCGCCGTCGCAGGTCGTCGGGGGTGCCGAGGGCCAGCATGCGGCGCGCCAAGATGCCCGCGCGGCCAGCGAGCGCGTCGGCCTCTTCCATGCTGTGCGTCGTCAGCAGGATGCAGCGGCCGGGGACCGTGGCCGCCAGCGTGCGCCACATGATGCGCTTGGCGGCGGCGTCGAGGCCCGAGGAGGGCTCATCGAGCAGCACGACCGTCGGGTTGCCCATGAGGGCGATGCCGAGGCTCAGCTTTCGCTTGTTGCCTCCTGACAGCGCGTGGGCCATGCGCGAAGCAAAGGCCTCGAGGCCGACGGCACGCAGCACCGCCGTCACGTTGTGGTGGATGTCTTCGACGCCGCGCACGCGAGCGTAGAAGGTGAGGTGCTCGCGCACCGTCATCTGGTCCAGCGCGTCGACCTGCGGGCACACACCCAGGTGCGTGCGCGCGGCGGCCAGGCTGTTCGTCACGGACTTATCCTCGACGAAGACGTCGCCGCCGCGGTGGCTGGGTTTGAGATCGCCGCGGATGAGCGAGATGGTTGTCGACTTGCCCGCCCCATTGGGGCCGAGCAGCGCAAAGACCTCGCCGCGCCTGATGCCAAAAGTGACGTTGTCCACGGCCGTGTTCTTGCCAAAGGATTTAGTAAGATGCATGAC
Source organism: Tolypocladium tropicale (assembly GCA_024340005.1). Lineage (NCBI taxonomy): Eukaryota > Fungi > Ascomycota > Sordariomycetes > Hypocreales > Ophiocordycipitaceae > Tolypocladium > Tolypocladium tropicale. The sequence goes on along the minus strand of JALHBU010000245.1, from coordinate 251,956 downwards.
TCGCAGGCCGTCTTCGTGTATGCCGCTGCTGGTGATACGCGACAGCTCCTTGACCAGCTCCTCATCGACCACCTCCTCGTCATCGTCGACGGCGGTGGCGGCGGGGGCGTCCATTCTCTTAACCCGAGCATGTCTCCGGCGCTCGAACAGACGGCGGAAGGACGAGGTAACAGAGCCGCTGTCGAGCCACAGCAGCAGCCCAAACAGAACGATACACTGGACGATGAGGTAGGTGATAGGTCCGCCGTACATGACGAAGCTGCTCGGCTGAGTGGAAACTTGTCGCCCGTCGCAAGCCGTAGAGAAGAGGTTCGTGGAGATGAAGAGGGCACGCATGGCCGACCCGATGGGCGCAAAGGCCGATATGACAAAGTGACAGAGGAGAATGGTCGAGTCAATGCGATTCACCGAGGCGTAGGTGATGACGCATACGTAGGCGATCAGGTAGCCCAGGAATATGACCCCCTGATAGGCAGCGGCCCAGGCAAATGCCGACAGCTGTGTCTTGGCGTAGAGCGAGACAATGTACGCGAGCAGCGTTGACGCAAGCCCGTAGAGGAAAAAGATGACGAAGACGTACTCGAGATGGTACCAGATGCGTGAGAGGCCGGCCCATAGGCCCACAACGGCCGCCGAGGCCACGAGCGCGATGGTGAAATCGAAGGCGAGATAGGCCACCCAGAGTGGCAGCGGACGCACGCCGTTGGAGTATTGCAAAGCGCGCACGAAGCGACGGCGCTCGCTGCTCGGGTACAGACCGAAGAAGGCGGGATAGCATGCCAGCGCAATACCCATGTAGATAACAAGGTTTAGCGCATCGCCAATACCCGGGTTGAAAGGCACATCGAACGGAGCCCAAGTTGTGGCAACGGAGGTGTTAGTGAGCAGCACGTCGAGCAGCTGCTGGGCGGTAAGAGAGCTCGTGATGAAGAGGTTGGCCACCCACCCGACCGTCGGCGGGCTACTGTCATCGCCAAGCCATAGGCCCGTCGTGACCGTGGAGCTATTGACCGCGATGTACTGCTGGAACTCGTCGTAGGTGTTGACGAGGTGAACTTCGCTGACGGCCGCGCTGCCAACCGCCGAACCGCTGCTTGAGCCTGCGAATATTGGTGTAAAAAGGTGTCGCAGGGCGTCGGTGTTGAAGCGCGACGGCGGGCCTGCAAGGAGCTGGAGGCTGCGATTGCCTCGGATCTGACTGAAAGCATCTTGGGTGCTGGAGGACGACGCCTGCTCCGCTGGCGAGCACCCCATCTGCTGCTTGTCGCGCACGTACAGCGAGGTGAGCGCGGCAGCCATGATAGGCAGGACGAAGGCGATGAGGTAGAGGACCCAGTTCCGCTTGAAGACGACGAGGCGCTTCCGAAACAGGACAGCGGCTTGGTGGACGTAGCCAATATACTTGCCATCCATGAGCTTCAGGCCCTGTTGTTGTTGCTGCTGCTGGTCGCCGCTGTTTTGCGACCAGTCCTCATCGTCCCGGGAGCCAGAGCTCTTTTCCGCAACCTCCTGCTGATCGTGGACCTCCTCAGCGAGCTCGAGGAAAACGTCCTCGATGGTCGGCCCCGAGAAGCGATAATCAGTAACGCGTGCCGCCTCAAGCCGCCGAATTACTTGCGCCGCGAGTTCCGACGTCGGCGCGACATAAGTTGTCTCGTCGAAGGCCTCCGTCTTCTTGACGCCATCAACGTCGGGCAACCTGGTCCGGGCTGCGGCGTCCGGAGCCCTATGGACGCGGACGTGGTAGCCCCCGCCAAAGCGATCCTTAAGCTCAACGGACGAGCCCTCGGCGCGCAGCGTGCCCTTGGACAGAATGGCGATGTGGTCGGCCAGCAAGTCTGCTTCGTCGAGAAAATGAGTCGTGAGGATCAGCGTCCGCCTGCCGCGCTCGGCCAGCAATATGTCCCAGATCTTACGCCGCGACAGCGGGTCTAGCCCGCTGCTGACCTCGTCGACGCAGCACACAACGCTGCCACCCGTTAGCATCATACCGAGTTGCAGCTTGCGTTTTTGTCCGCCCGATAGTGTCTTGGCGAGTGAGCGGCGCTTGGGGAACAGATCAATGGACTTTATCAGCTCGACGATCTCGGCCTTGGACGCCCGATTTTCGGGCGCCTTTAGGCGGTTGAAGATGGTCAGATGCTCCTCGACATTAAGATCGTCCCAGAGCACGTTTTTCTGCGGCGCAATACCCAGGCCACCGGTGGCGTCGATGGTGATGGAACCACTGGTGACCCGGTGCAACCCTGCTATGGCATCAAGGGTTGTGCTCTTGCCGCTGCCATTGGCGCCGAGGAGCGCAACGATTTGGCCCTTGCCCACCTTGAAGCTCAGCTTGTCGACGGCCACAACGGGCTCGGCACGGCGGCCCGACGGCTTGAGCCGGGATCGTAGGCGCGAGAGGACGCTAGGATAGTAAATTTTGGTAAAGCGGTCCAGCTGGACTGCATTCTCACCAGCGATGTCGTCCTGTCCCTGGCCCATCTGCATGTGCCGCCCCGTGGCGGCGGTTCCGTAGAAGCGGCGCTCAAGCAACGCCGCCAGCACCGGGTAGGCGAAGATTTGGATGATCAAAACCACCCAGAAGATGATTCCGGGGATCGTCCAGGGGCTTTGGGGCGGTATCTTGATGAGGCTGGCGCCGGTGTCTTGCCTCTCGAAGCGGGCCATGAGCGTGATGAAGTACACGTAGTTGCAAGGCGGGAAAAGCACCGACAGCACGGCCACGGCGGCGGTTCTTGGGGCCGTGAGCGACTGCGCCAGGATAGCGAGCAGCAGCGTCGAGAGGATGGCAGTGATGCTGCTCAGCTGCGCGCGGCGGAAGAAGGTGGCGATGAAGATGGAAAAGGAGGCGAGGGCCAGACCGGCGAGTACGAAGAAGATGAGCACGATGGCAATGCTAGTGTTGACAAAGACGCCAAAGCGAACAATGACGGAGCCGATGACCCAGGCGGGTGCATAGACGGCGGAGAAGGATAGGTGGTGGGCCAGGATTCGTGCCGCCTGGGCCATCCAAGGCCGCGAAACAGGCATCATGGCGTCAATGAGCTGCGACATGCCGCTCTCACGCTCGGTGGCGATGAGGCCGGTGAGGTGATAGGTGACCCAGAAGACGGTGGAGATGAAGGCGACGCCCATGAAGTTGACGATGGCCGTGTGGTAGATCTTGCGCACCTGGCGGTCGCGCTCGACCTGCGTCTGGCTGGTGAAGGGCATCTCGGCATTATGGGCCAGAGGATCGCTTCCGTTGGCACCGAGGCTGGCAATGGTGGCGTCGACGGCGCGCTGCATGGGCAGCAGGTACACCTCCTCCGGGTTGCTGTCGCTGTCGACGTTAACGGTCAGCGGGCTCTGGGCGAGGAAGCTATCCGTGCGGATGGTGTAGTTCCAGATGCCGCCGGAACCCTCGTTGGGCGATGAGCGCATCACCAGGGCACCAAAGCAGGACGTCACGCCGCGCAGGGTGCTTCGGCACTCGTAGCTGAGGTTGTCCTCGCTGCCGAGACGCACCACATGCATGGGCGCGCCATAGGCTTCCGTCTGCGCGGCGATGGCGCCAAGCACGTTCGCAATATCGCCGGCCTCGAAGCCGTTGTCCACCAGGACGAGCTTGTCGCGGCCGGCACCGCGGGCGACGTCAAAGGCCTGGGGGAGGGTGCGCACGGGGTGAGGCTTGCCGATGCCGTAGGTCGCCGGCGGCACGAAGAGGGCCTTGGCGAAGCTGAAGAAGGCGGACAGCAGGATGGGCACCAGGAAGGCCATGACGGCGACGAGCGTCGGGTGCCGCAGGAAGAGGCTGCGCCAGTTCTTGCACATGAGCGTCCAGACCTGGCTGAGGAGAGCCATGGCGCCTATCGACGGGCACCGCCGCCGCTGCTCCTCGTCAACCGCACCGAGACTTGCGGCAGCTGGTCGTCTTTGTCACAAATGCAGACGCACAGAAACACAGATCAGATCGGATCGGGTCTGGATCCCTCGAGGTGGCGGCGGGCGGGCCGTGGGCTTCACGGGTCCATGTCTCGGGGCACGCGACAATGGAGCAGCTTCGATGATAAGCGCGCGCCGGGCCGCCGAGCCGGGGCAGAGACTGGTACGGCGAGGTGCAGAGAGCAGCAGACTGCAAAAGCAGGCAAGGATGGACGCGGGAGCACGAATGATGATGTTGATGATGATGGGGAAGTGAGCGTAATGGTCAGCACTGAGCACCGCACGCTCCCTTGGCGAGGTAGGCGCAGAAAGTCATGACGGTGTTGCGCGTCTCGTCTGGGCACTTGCCTAATAATAAATGGGGACGGCGAGCAGAGTAGGTGTACAGGTGCGGCCTGCCATTCTCGTACTCGTACTTGGGGCTGTCTCGCCCATGCCTCAACAGGCATCGCCATTCCTCACCACCAAGGCCGCCTAAGCCCAATAGCAATGCTTGGCGTGCTGCGCCTTCGATGCCCTCCTCCGCAACCAACCAACCAACCAACCCTCCTTTCTTCGTTCGCCCTCGCTCAGCGACGTCTCTCCCCGGAACGAGCTGCCAGGGACACGACGGCGTGGGGCCAGCGGAAGCCAATCCCGCACCTGCGGGGCCGCAATGCTGGTATGAGCAGGACATCGACATCACGATCAACAGATGCACGCCTTGGTCGACGACACGCTTGTTGTTGCCCGCGTTTCCGAGTTGGACCATCTCCTCTGCTCGCACCTCGGCAGCCTTGCCGCGAACGTGGTCGCGCAAGGTCCAGCAGCTCGTGAACGACGAGGCACCGCCACCGTCGGCATGCAGCCAGCCATGGATCCCCCCTTGTTCCGCCGAGCGCTCGCATGCTTGATGGCCTCGTCATCTCGTATCTCGATATGAAACGTCCCTTGCCTGCCAGGCCTACCACCTGCGTGCTCGCAATGTTTACCAGAAGCACGCTGCCGGCCTGCACCTCATCCTACGTGTTGTAACTGGCGCAACTCGTGGTTCAGTCGCTATCTCGACCCCGGCGCACTGGCCGGCGCTGCATTTAAACCTCAGACAGACCGTGCGCCCATGCGGCCTTGCGCCGCCACCGGGACGCCACCTCCGCTAACCCTGGCGCTACTAATATCTTGGGGTCCGCAGCGAGATATACGACAGGCGGAGTACAAGTTGGTCCGAGTGCGTTGGTATGAGTACCACTCACAGAATCAAAGTGAAGAATGTCGTTTCCCTCTCAAGTGCAGATTGTCCGCGCGCTCTGTCTCGCCGCTGCCTCAGTGCCGACGTCGCTGCGTCTTCCACTGCGAACAAGAGCTAGCTGCGCCCCAGGTATGCACACCATCTGCATCTCGACATCTCCAACGTGAGCCTCGCTCCTCGCAGGATCGCCTCCCTCCGATGCAATCTCATATGTGAGACGTTCCCAGTATAGACGCGTCCCCCATGCGCTAGACTCGTGGTTCCGATTGTGTCGCGCTCACAAGCACGCTTCCACGCGAAATCAAACTCGAGGCCAATCGCGTCTCGTCTTCGTGTTCAAGATGGTTATCCCGGGTCCGTCCCGACTCCGACCCGCGGAGGCGCCTCGTCATTGTTGCTTGAGACCAGCAGCCTACTCGACTAAGAAGCCACCGCCCTCACCCTCCTCGTCCCCATCAACCACCATATCAAACTCCTCCGTCCCATCGCTGGCTGCATTATCCATTTCCGCATCCAGCTCTGCCAGCCTGTCCGCCTCTCTCCTCTCGTCCTCATCAACGCCGCTCCATATCCTCTCCCGGATCCTCAGGCCCATCAGCAGCCTCCTCCACATGCGTAACGCCATCAGCCGCCTCCGGTCGTCTTCCATCTCTTGCTGCAGGTCCGTCATCCCTGCGATGACCGCCCGGACCGCCTCCTCGAACTCCACCGCCACGACAATGCCGTTTAGAACCGCCGTTCCCTGCCGGCCCTTGAACTGGAACCCCGTCAGAGCGGGCGCGTAATCCACGCCGACTAGGTAGGCCGCCTGCCGTGCGTGCTCGTGAAGCATGTGCACAGCCCCGCGTGGGACCATGCTCGGCACGTACACTTCGATGTTGCCAAACTTGTTCTTCGGCACCCGCCCGTTTCGCACAGGCGGTGGCTCGTAGAGATCCGTCTGATCCAACGTGTAAATCGGCGTCCCGGCATCGTCACCGGCGTCGGCGTCCTCTTCCTCGTGCCTCGAACTCCTGGGCCGAACCTTCTTCGGCAGCCACTTGACGGGAATCTCATTAGGCTTCACTTCGCGCCCAAGGCGGTACCACTTGTCCGCGCTTCTCGCGATGCGAACATCCTTGCGCCGGTAAATCTTCTCCACTGGGCCTCGGCTTCCAGCGCCAACGGTGCCAGACGGCGTAGCCCCCGGGACCAACACCTCGTGTCGCCGCAAGTGCCGTTCGAGAGCATATACCGGGTGGTCCTTGAAGTCCTGAACGTTCCGAGGCATGGGTTCCCGAGCTTCGACCCCAGCGAGCTCATTATCCTCGATCTGATCCAAGTCTGTCGGCCGTCTCCGCCAGAATAGCTTCATGGCCGTGCGCCACCACTGGTCTCCGTCATCCGACGTGCTCTCCACGCGCAGCCTACGGGTCTTCGCCGTGTATGCCTTTGCGTAGCGCCTCGTAACATCTTTTGCAGTCCCATCAGCTTCAAAGGCTACCACGTAACTCAAGCAGTTCTCCTTGTCCGTGATGGGAGGCTCAAAAACTTTGGGTTTCCAAAACGTGTGTAAAACGACGGGGTCGACTGGTTGCCACTTCTGATGGCCAACATCAAGGACCTCTACCCAGTACACAGGATAAGGAGACTCCCGTATCTTAACCGGCGCGTCAAATACCCGACGTGGCTTTGGAGGAGGCTGAATGGGTTCAAAGTTGAAGGCCGAGGCGTTCGGATGACCTAGCCTGCGCCGGGCCGTCGCAACATTCGACGGTGTCGCATTTGCGCTCTCCGCCATTGCTTGGTACTTCAAAAGCGCATCGCGAGATTGATCTTTTGATTTCACAGTCGCCGGCTTCTGCTTCGGTTTCGGCATGGCGGGTGCCCATGAAACACAGGATAATGGCTGCAGTGAGCAGACCAACCTTGCCCGGACGCCGACGCTCCTGAGTAAGGCGCAGTACAACTGCGCTCCAACGTCCCGCGACCCTTGCAGCTTCCTGGCCACATCTCGAAAATCTGCGCGATCCAAGCAGGAGTCCATATCGCTTGGTGGCTCATACTGATGGTCACGTTAGCACTTGTCAGCTTGCGAAGCGCTTCCAGGCACCCACATCATTCAGCTGCTCTTGATCCTCAGCCCAGAGTGCTCTGCGCAAGCCTCGCTCTCGGATCTCAAATTTCGTCCTCCACATCTCCGAAGACAGTTCCAGGCCCTTCTTAAGGCTTTCCGCCTGCCCAAACTGCGGCAGATGCGATGCTGGGGTGAGGTAATGGACGGCCTTGTCCGTTAGGTGTGGTCGCAGGCTCTCCTGCACCTGGGCGTCGTTGCACCAGTGATTCCGCCGGGAGACGTGCGATAATAAGCAGAGGAGATGTGTCCTGTGAATAGCGGCGCGGCGCTCGCTTTCCTCCCTGGTGATGGGTTTGCGCCGCTCCACCGCCCTCTTTGCCAATGTGGCTGATTGCTGAGCCGTGAGATTGAGTTCCAGTTGCGCGGGTTGCTGAGCCTCCGTCTCAATATCCTTCAGGGGCGATGTAAAATCTACATCTTCAAATTCTAGCTCTTGGTCGGCATCATCATCGCCATCGTCATCTGATTCTCGTTCCATGGTCTGGACAGTCGGCTCTGGCCAAACCACATCGTGAAATTCTACACCTCCGTCGTTATCGTCGTCGTCGTCGTCGTCATCGCTCTCATGGGCCCCTATTAGCGACTGGTGGGCCTTGCTTGAGCTCACTGGGACTTTGGTCCGCTCGTCTTCCCGTTGCGGTGCCGCTCGCCTTCGCTTAAGCGGCCGTTCCTGGGAGCTCGTGGCCTGCGCAGACACCCCCGCGTCTGCGAGCATCTGCTGGTAGATGTTGGGCTCATCGTTGCTTCCACTGGCCACCGTCCGTCTGCTGCTCCTCGTGGGGACAGTGCGCTTTCTTCCCACCATCCTCACATGTCTGAAGGCCCAGGGCGAAATTGGCAAGCCGTCGCAAGTTCACGCTGATGACGGAGCGTGGAGCCCTTTGCGTCATTGGTCCTCGCGAAGTACAGCGCGAAATCACGTGCCGCGCACCGGAGGAGAATGCATCGTCACGAACATCAGCGGAGCGTGCTGTGCCACTCGGTGCCTCCAAAGAAAAAATGGTATTTCCATTAAGCTCAGAACTATCTGGTGCCTAATGTCCCTGCCCGACACTCGACTGGTGCTCTTGCCGGTTTGAATTGATTGAAACAGCTTTGTGCTGTTCCCTTCCGCATACTGCACCAACGGATGCATCACTCAGTCCAAGCGGAGAGATGTCGCCGGTTGAAGAGCCGTGCTTGGGCAGATTGCGCGAGGCAAATATCCGAGAGGTTTCACAAAGCCGTACCGGTTCGACGGTCGGCCAAGGTGTGAGAGAGCGAAGTGCAGGGCCTGCTCTCCACAGCAAGGACCCAGGCGCAAAGCGGGCCGAGGAACGGTCCGCCTCAACCCCCACACTCCCCAACAGGGGCCTCCAGGGCTGGCTTCTGCTTCCTATCCGGCCACACACCACTTCTTCCCTTGCGACGGCTTCACGAGCTCTCTCCGCCGCGCAAGAACAACCATAAGGTTGCTCCAAGTTTCACGTTCTCTAAGAATGTTACTCTTTTGGCCACTAACTAAGCACAAGGAACATGCTTCCATCAGCAGCCCAGTTGGTATACCATACCTCGCTCCTCCGAAAACGGATCTCAAGTACCGCCGGTAACGCCAGAAATCAAAACGCCGCACTCGTCGCTTATTTCGTCAACCAGCCAAGATAGTCGGCCACGATCAGCGTCACCATCCTAAAGCACAAGTCAGTCAGAGTACCTCGGCTAGCAGAGTTGGAACTACTCACGCGTGAGGTGCAATCCGAACATAGTAGGTACCAAAGCCGCGGTAGAAGCGAAGAAGACCCTCTTGCTTGGCCACCTTGGTGAAGCAGTCAGCCATGCCATTGTAGGGCAGTTTGCCGTCGGGGCCCTTGTGCTGCTTCTGCAATCGCGTCTTGACGAAATCGAACGGCAAGCTGAAGAAGCTGGCGAAGAAACCGGCGATGGCACTGGCGCTGAGGGTCTGGGCCTTGGCGGACAAATCGGTGTTTTTGTTGAGCTGCGCTTTCGCCTCGCTGAAGAAGGCGAGCTGACCAAAGTTCAGGGCCATGGCGCGGACCACAGTGGGTGCAGCGCCGGCCCAAAGGGCGCCAACACCTTCGCTCTTGGCAATGGACGCGAGTGCGTCAATGACAGACTTGTAGTTCTTCCTCTCCGCCAATGGCTTCAGGCCATCGCTCTGCATGCGAATGAGAGCTAGATCTGCGGGGTTGCCAATCATTGCGGCGATACCACCTGCGGTGAGGCCAGCAGTCGCTCTCTCGCGGAAGCCGATGGCGTTGCCCTGTTCCTTGGCCCGCACCGACATGCGGCCCATGATGGTGTCAAACAAGCCTAGGCGGGCGGTGGTATACACAGCCTGACGCAAGAGACCGGCTGACAAGCCCGTGTACAAGTCGAGGACCTTGCCACTGGCCACGATCTGCCGAGCAACAGCCACAGGGCTTGGTTTGGGACCGGAAGCGGTTCCCTCACCAGCGAGCTGGATCCGGACCTTGACCATGTCAACGGGCTGGATGACTGTAGTGGCCACCATGCCGCTGATGCCGCCGTTGATGAAGGGCAGTGCGGCCCTCATGAGCGGCGTGTGGAGGATATCATTGGCCACGGTGGCCCCGTCTCCCTTTGCAGCATTCATGACTTCGGTCGTTTTGCTTCGAGCTGATTCAGCCGCCTGCTTCAAGCTGCCGGAGGTCATGTTGACGAGCTCTTGTGATGGGATTTCAGCTGGGTTCGGAGAACCGCGGTCGAATATCCTCAGGGATCTTTCGAGGCTCGCAGTTGGTAGGTGAAGAGATCAGCTGTCCGATTTCGCCGGAGCTAACGTTCCTCATATTAGCCAGATATTACCACTTCCATGACGGCCGGAGGGGAGCGAGAAGTCGGTGTTCACATGAGGCGCCTCCTTTGGAAAGTGGAGCTAAGGCGCTGCAAGACGTTCACTAACGAACATAGCTCCCAGCTCCGGGGGCTGTGTCTTCGCATGGCTGAGGTGGTGTCCGAACAGATCCGGATCTTCTCCCTCGGACGGAGAGTCAGGGCGAAGTCGGTCACAAAATAGCTGCGGCCCAGGCGCTGGATGCTGGTGCTGAAGTCTGGGGAGCAGGCCAGCCTAAGGCCCCAGCCGGGGGTGGATGCAAGGCGACTCCGCCCGCCGTCGGAGATTGGTTGAAAGCGACACTCGACGACAAGGCACGGGCAGCATTGGTGACGGGGTGGTATGAACTTACCCAAGGACAACGACTCGATGGAAGAAGACCAGTCAACCAAGGCCGACAGCGCAGGAAGACAGGAGGTTCGCTGAGACGGCGTGCAGGCAAGCAGTGGCGATGGGGTTGTGAGCGGGGTTGGCGACACTCGAGGATGTAACCTGCGGGGTCGCACCGGCCGTGCTTGCTGTCGAAGTCGACGCTGGACGCTGCTGGAATTCGACGTTGCGAACGGAGCAGACGGCAAGCGGCGGTGTCTTTGTTCTGGATTACAATGGAAACGAGATCGGGGCGAGAGGAACCAGGGGGGACAAGGGACGGACTGCCGTGGCGTCAGAGTCGACGACGCATACGGCGGCGTGTAAGTCGGCGGCGGAACTCTAACGCGACCAGACCACGAGGCAACGCGCTCCAAGTCACGAAGCGTCGGGAGAAGCGTCGAATGGAGGCGGCTGGAATTGAGACGGGAGGCACGGAAAATGCGCGAGAGTGTCGTCAACAGAGCTTGCGTGTGCCCGACGAGGGCAGCGCCGTCCGATACTTATTGTGTTTCTGACCTGGCGTGGCGGCGGATGGGCTGCCACCCATTCACCACCCTCCACCACGGCATCCCGACCACTCACGTTAGCCGTGATGTCAAGGGACAGCAGGAAGCCGAGGGGCGTCGCCGGTGCCAGCTGCGGGGTTTGCCATTCCCATCCATCCCCCACGGCCCCAGGCCCCAAGCAGCAGGGCGGCCTGGAAGCTTGCGACGCTGCCCGCCCTGATCAGTGCCTATCTAGGCACAGGAATGATGCAGCAGCTGGTGCAGCAGACGCAAGCGTCTCTCCCCCCTCCCCGAGTAACTTATTGCAACGCATGCTTTGCCTCGAGACGTGCAGCGTCGCCTACCTGCTGCGCGCGGCGGATCGACCATCAGGATCCCTGCGCATGACCCGAAGGCGTGACAGGAGCGCTCGAGCGTCGCGGGCTGAGGACGGGTGTGGGATACGGGAATAATCGTAGACGCGACCCCAAGCTCAACGACCCATGGCTTGCCGACTTCCCTGGAGCTTGCGAATCTCCCCGACAGCTTCGCCTTCAGACGGCCTGCCGCCAGACCCACGACCGGGCCACCTTTCGGGGCCTGGGGCCAGGTTCCCCCAGTCTCGCGCGCCCTTGGCCGTGGCCGGCCGGGTACGGCGTAGTCTGATAAGGTGTCTCTGCCCAGGTATGCACCCGTCTCTGGCAGCATGCCTGAGCTTCGACATCGGCTGGCCCCAAGGTGGGCGAGGGGAATGAGGGAAAGGCAAGCAAAAGGTACCTTAGCTACAACGCTTCTCCCTACCACGGAGTGGGTACCTACCTAGCATGCGGCATGGTAGGAGGTAGCAGCAGCCTTCCGCTGCGGGGTTGCGACGCGAGATCCGTTGGGGGTCCCGGGCGCATCCCCATCAGTGGATCCCTCCATCCATCCACCCGAACTCACTTCGTCCGCCGTCCATTCTTCCCGAGGCCTCGGTTATCATGGAGACCTTTAGTTGCGCAGACGCAGTCCACTGTCCATCTAGAGTTTAGCCAGGGACGCAAAGGCTAGCTAACTTCCATTGCGCTTCTGCGGGTTCGGGCTGGCGTCAGAGACATGGGTGCTCGTTCATTCTCCAGCGCTACAGCCACGCCCGCGAAGCTGCGACGGCGCGAAATCGAGTAACTAACTACGGGTGCTCGTAGCCAGCAGAGATAAACCCGGAACACGGATGGCCCAAGCTTCTTGCAGGAACAGGAGGAGCTTTCCCTGGTGGAGACTCGGCTTACTGATGGTGCAATCGAAAGCCTGGCCACCTTCGGTTAACAATGTCGGTTTCCAAGACCTATGCTAGGCATTGCAAGGCACGTTTGGAATCCAGAGTGTCATGTACGTAGCTATAACCGAGCCTTTCATCCATCAAGGGAAACTTGTCGAATCCCACCGGCGGAGACAACGACGACTAGGTCTTGAAGCTCCGCGCCGGCCGGCATCCCGAGGCGTCAAAGCCGGAGCCGATTGCGGCGGTGGCCGAAAAGCCCCAACACAAACGACATTTACCAGCAACCTGATGGCGAAATGGAGCGTTTTCCTTGTAACCAATGAATCGCTTCTCTCCTTCCATGCCAGTTCCGAGCCGGGGGTTTCTCGCCTCAGGTATTAGCAATTTGCAATATCACGGCGTCAACGGCGCCTGCTCGACGCCGATCGGGGCATCCAGGGTGGGCCGGGCTGCGGCGCCACTTGCCATTCATCCGACTGCGCACTTCATGCCCTGCCGGCAGTCGAACAAGCTATCGACAGGGGTCGACATCGCCGCCGTCATCGCCAATCTGGCTCGGCAAGCCAACCCCGAGGAGGGCCGACGCAGACCTATCGGAGTTCCGAAGTCGAGCTCCGTCCGTACTTGCCGTCTACGGAGCACTCGCACCTCGCCTGCTCGTGGTGGAGATGCTATGCGGCCGGGCGTACGTCTGGAGCTCTGCTATCAAGGTTTGCCGATCCGCCGTGGAATGCCGTGAGACCGAGAACCGTCATAACAATCGGGAATACCAGGTAATGAGATTCGCGCCAGAACCCGAGCTTAGCCAGTACCGATGGACATCAACTTGGAGCGATGTCGCTGGCCTTGGACAGGGAAGTCCTCGTCAGAGTCAGACACTTCGACCGAGAATAGCCTCTGGTTTCCGCTGCTGAGCAGCCGAATTCTCCGGGTATTCTATGTGTAAGAGCTCCCGAGCATCTTAATGGCTTGCGCCGCACTTGATTGCCTCCCTTCTGGCCGTCTTTGTCCAATGCGGCAAATTGCCAGTGAGCTGACTTCAAAGCGCCTTTGTCGTCGATGTTGAAATTGTCTCTGGCAAACTACTTGAACCTCGTCCCAGGCGCTGAGTGCTTTGCAGCACTGTTGAGGTGACAATTTGGCGCGTCTTAAGCATTGCGTCCTCTGGCAGTGGTACGAGAGCAGCCTGTCCTGTACACCTTGTAAGGTTAAAGTGATAGGCGCTGCGTGTTGCTATACTCGTACAAGGCGGTCAAGTTTATTTGCAGAGCGTTCTGAGGATTATTTCCCGTGCCGGCCACCAGCTGAAACTGCTAGGCCTTCGAAGCTGCCTCCGAGATGTTGGATAGGTAAGACTTAGAACAGCTGCAGGTACTTTGTTAACGCCCGGCACACTGTTGGAAGCTTCTTCTGGAGATGCAATTTTTGCTAGAACTATCGGGTACACACTCCTCCGCTTTAACGTCTTTCACGCCATATGGATGTAGAACAATTTTAACACTCCATGGGTCTTGTCGGAGCGTTGGTAGCAGGTCACGGTGATCACCTACGGCAAATGGCTTTACAGTGGCTGCAAGACTGAGGCGCGTGGGCATCCTCAGAAACAGCATCTTTCGAGCTTCGTTGTGCAACGCAAAGCTCGAAGAACAACGGGGTGCCGTCTGCGTATAGATGCTTCAGACGTATTAGTGCACGGGCCGCAAAAGCTATAACTTCGTTCGCACTGTACACCGTAAATTTTGGTCGGACAAGGAGGGCATCACTCGGCGGAAGGACAGTGAACAGTGCACATTCACACTGTGACTAGCCACTGTCAAAGCCTTGAAGATTTGACGATCGGTGGGTGGTTGTCCAACCAGCCGTCACGATTCATCATAGATCGGCCAACACAGCATGCCGAAGCGAAAGCGCTCCGCCGAAACGAGCCTGCAGACCGTCCTCGAGAAGCAGCAGGATGAGATCTTTCGGGCGCTCAAGGCCGCCAAGGGCTTCGAGCGACAGCGCCTGAGCAAGAGGCTACACGGCGACGACGTGCAGCCCGACAAGCGGCAAAGGCTTGAGCGAGAGATTGCAGTGCTCAAGGTGCGTTGACGGGACAATGAAGGCGCAAACTCTCCGATGAAGAGATTTTGGTCCACTGACATGTCTGTAGTCTCTTGACCTTCACCAGACCGCTCGCGCGCATACGATCTCGTCTCTGCTCAAGGTCAAGTCCATAGCAGCGTCCAGCGACCTCCCAGATGAACTCCGACGCGGCGTCTCCAAGCCCGAGCTTCCCGAGGATGAGCTAGTCGCGCTGCACAATGTCACTAGCGGGCTCTACAACAAAGAGCCTGTCAAGAAGGCCATGGATCGCGCCATCGAGGCAGTGTGCGAGGCGCTGAAGGTTCCCGTGCCCCCGAAGGGAAAGCGAACTCGAAAGAACGGACGGACGGACAAGGAAGAGCAATCGTCTGACCGGATAGATGCGGCGTCGACTGTTGAAGCCACCACTGCAACTCCTGTGCAAGGGGGACCCGAGCCAGAGGACGAAACAGACTTTGAAGGTTTTGAGACAGACGTCGACGAACCGGGACCAGTGATAGGGGAGCCGGATAGCGAGGCGGATGCGGAGGAGGAGACGGGGTTCTCCAAATACGATGACCTGTTGGGAAGCTCCTCGGACGAAGAGGACGAATTCGACAATGACAGGTTTGCGAAATACAGGGGCCGAGAAACGGTCAACTTGGACGACATATCTCTCTCTGGCTCTGCCTCGGAGGTGGAATCTGAGCCAGAAATCGACTTGCCTTCGGCGTCACCCTCGCCTCCCCCCGAAAAGAAGCAAAAGAAGGAGGCAAAGCAGTCTTCCGCTTCTGCCAAGGTTGCTCCTGTCAGGGACTCGACCTTCCTACCATCGCTCATGGGCGGCTACGTCTCCGGCTCGGAGTCCGCGTCTGACATAGAAGAAGCCAAGCCAAAGAAACGCCGCGGGCAGCGAGCTCGTCAAGCAATCTGGGAACAGAAGTACGGTGCCAAGGCGAAACACCTCCTGAAACCCCAGAAAGGCGGGAGGGACGAGGGTTGGGACATGAGGCGAGGAGCCGTGGATGGAGAGGACCAGAACCGAAAGACGCCATGGAAGAAGGGGTTCCACAATCCGTTGTCAAGAAGCGGCAACAGGGGCGGGCCTGGGGCTCGCGATGGTGCGCCGACGATACCAACGCCCAAACCTACCAAGAGGGATGATGAAGGCCAGCTGCATCCCAGCTGGGAGGCTAGAAAGAAGGCTCAGGCGCAAAAGACAGCGACCTTCTCAGGGCAGAAGATTAGCTTTGACTAGCATTTGCTGTGAATATACACATGGCGAGTGTCGTCACCTTTTTTCAGCATCAACTCGACTGCGCTTCTAATCTCTCTCGGTAACCCGGCCAGTCATAGAGGGGGTTCGCATCGTGACTAGCTGTCATCGATTTGAACTGATGCGACAGAAGGAACCGCTCCGCTGCGGACCTTCCCATCATCATGCCGCAGTGTGTTGACAGGTGCTGACAATAACAGGCAGCTAGGGCCGAAGAATGAGGGAACCTCCCCGGCACTCCACGCTCACCAGTCGGTGCGGCGAGCTGCTCTCTGCATAGTACCCTATCCGTCTCTCATGAATTGATCCTCTCTCCAACTGCTTTTTCCACTCTTCTCCTTTCTCTTCCTTGCAATACCTTAAACTCCCGATCAATCGATGCCCGATCACTGCCCGTTCTCGATAAACAGTAGCTGCCGGCCACGAGGGACTTTGGTGGCCTGCGATGGCGTCGAGAAACACGGACCGCCGTTACAGCTCATTTCAGTTTCGTGGATCCCTCGAAAATCCTGCACAATCACTTGGCGGTTCCCTTTCCAAGCATGCGGGTCGCTCTTCGACTGGGAGCCTCAAAACGGATGTTGAAGAGGCTTTCTCGGGCCGCATCCGAGATTTGAGCCCTACACAAAGCACCGAGTCTTGCCGTCCAACGAACCTGATCTGCTGTCCTCTCGCCGTCAGCGATATGCCCCACGACTGTGTCGTGAATTCGTTCAAGGAGGACGCCTGTCCCGATTCGCCTGTGAGACACGGCGCACGCAACGAAACTGAGCCTACGAATGCATACGGCATTTCCGAAAGCCATTTGCCTGATGATGCTAGATCACTCAGATCGACTCTCGGCGTTCAAGCGTTTCGTATCCTAGATGAACTCTCAAGGGCTGTGACTTCAACATCGCCTACATCGCCGCCTCGACCAACCTCGGCCGAACCAGAAGCCTTGGCCCATGCGTCAAGTAGCCAACCAAGGACTCGATCAGCAGATACTGAAGCGCTTTATTTTTTCAACCCTCGTCGCGAGTCTATAGTCTATCATCTGTATCAGCCAAAGGACGGTCTTTCTGAGAATGTGTACAGAGTTGAAAAGGTACCCCTGGAAGTGATCAGAGGCTTTGGTCACTTGATCTATCTGATCGTAGCATCCGATCAAGACGGCACTGCCAATAATCTGGGATTCGGACCTACGACTCTTGAGGCCAGGGCTGGGTCCCGGTCAAGGGCGCAGCCACCGAAGGCAGCTGGGCCACGACAAGGCCATATGGATCAGTCGAGCCGCAGACTACCACGGCCAGATGTGCACGTCAAGCAAAACCATGATTGCCATTCCGGAGGCGTCAGCTCAAGCTCAGTCCACATGATAATGAATAGGGTGAAGGGCCAGCTCAAAGCAAGGGATCATCGCCGAGGTAGCGTTGACATTGTCAACGAGCTTGTCAAGCACGAAGCAGATTGCAGAGGTTTGTACTTGGTCAGTGACGATGATATTTTCGCCGCGGTCAACGCGGCAGCTGCGGATATAGACCAAACATTTACAACTGGATGGCCATCGAGGTCTAGTTCCAAGGTCAGCAGCGCTTCCTCCACCTCGTTCTCTCGCCTCAGAGTCAACAGCCGGGTGAACTCTATCACACCTCATCCATCGGCAGCAGCAGATCCTGCTACCACCCTCAGCATCCCCAAAGTTTCGTTCTCGAGCCTAGGTCACGCAGACGATTGGTTCGCCAACAACAAGGGTAGACACAAAAGCAACTGTTGTCTCGCGACAAAGTGTGACAGACTTTGTTTGGACCGAAAATCAACACGACGGGAAAGAAGCAGGATCCCATACAGTTTGGAGAAAAGCCTCGACAGTCATTTCGCATAACAGTTCACCGGGGAATGGTCCCTTGGCAGTCCAGTCGCCAGCAAACTTGCATCTTTGGCAAACAGAAGTCGACATCACGGGTAGTTCGATGCACCGATTTTCGGTTACTGAGGCTCTCGACCTTCAACCCTTTAAATGTTCAGAGTGCAAGTCGCAGTCAAACGACGGAGCATCGAACATAGTCTCGTTCCCAGAGTTGCGGCCTCGCCGCTGCACCGAAGAATGGCGGAACCCGCCCGTTGATATTGACGAGCTTACACTCCGGCCTTGCGCCGACTTGTATCCGGTGGGGGTTGACGCACACTCCGGAACGAGTTCTCAGCTGCCCAGCGGCCGTTTGGAGGAGCGCTTGGATAAAACGCAGCGCTGCGATCACTCATTCTTCCAAGGCGACCCTTTTTGCTGCGCCAACGCCTATTCTATCCAGCGCCGTGCGACCGAGAGTTCCATTGCTAGGTCAGCGGAGAAACGACATGGCGTCGGCATCGGCTCAGCATCGCGTCGCCGGCGCAGCTGCCAAGTCCCAGATTCGAAGTCTCAACAACCCGATTCCGAGTATGCCCTGCTGCCAGGTATGTTGGACAGGTTGCGCAAGAAAGGAGAGAAGATGCTGCATCTCCAAGATTGTCCTGAAGAGCCTGATGTGCCTGAAATTGAAACGCCTGCTGAAGCATCTGTGGTTCTGCCTAGATCAGGTGCCGGACCGCGACCAAGAGACAGTTTCATCAGGGAGCGCACCCCACAGTCCCCAAGGCCTGACACTTCTGGAACATACGAAGCGATGACGGGAAGCAGACTGCATACTCCCATCAAGAGGTGTGATAAGTGTTCGGAAGACAACAGGCCCCACGTCTGCGAAAATGACATGGACTCATCCATGGGGTGGACCTCTCCTTGTTAAAGATTGTCACGATATTGAACAGACCGATGCCTCGTGGCCCTCCATCATCCTACAGTAATATTTCTAGATCACTTCTCAAAGCACCTAAATTTGCGAAGCGCCGGTTTCTCATTGATGAAGCAGCGTATTGTCACCGTGTACTCCGTAGGTGACCAATATCATACATAAGTCGTGACTCGGGCGAATTGATATATCATCTCAGCCGAGTAATTTGAAGAGAAGCGACAAAAAAAATGAATAGCGACCTACGTCAGTGCTATTCAATGATATAAGTTATTCCGTATCTGTAGTAGGATACGGCAAAAAAAAACGTGGACGAGCGGGGAATTGAACCCCGGACCTTCAGCAAACGCACGTTTTCTAATGCGAAGCAGACGCCATACCACTAGACCACACGCCCTTGCTTATGCCATACTGGCTCCCTATTGTTTACTAACAGGCTTTCACAGAATCCGCTCCTTTGTTTCCTGGTTGTTTCGCAACGTCTTATGGTGCATGCCGGGGAAAGGTCACCCTGTGTGTCGACTTGCACGGCATTTGTTCCTGTGAGCTACGGAGAGGTTTCGGAAGCAGAACACTCGAAAGATGGTAATGCGTGTGCATGCAGCTCTGTCTAAGCCAACATCTGTGGCACAGTGGGACGGCAACCCTCACAACGTATCACTATTGCGCTTTGTTGGTTATCTCTACAATTAATGACAAGGTGGTTCATATCGCCTTGGATGCCCTCGCCTTGTTGTCGCGGTGTCGCTTCTCCTTGGCTGCCGTCTTCCTGCGCGTCATCCAAGACCGGTTCAGCTCCCTGCGGTTCTCCCAGAACCACGTCTGGAAGTCGCTAGTCCCTCGCTGTTCCTCGCTCGGCGCTCCCTCATCCCCGGCAGCGTTGCCCATCTCCTCGTCCTCGTCCTCGTCGTCTTGCGTGGCCCAGAAGTTCCTGCTCCGCGACGGGTGGGCCGTGTCCGGCGTAGGCGCGGCGCTTCGCACGTTGCGGTACTCCATGTCCTGGCGGGTGAAGGGCGTCATCGGCATTGCTGCCGCGGGCTGGTCGTCCTCGTCTTCCAAATCGTCGTTGTCGTCTGCTCCGCCAAAGAAGCTGAACGGTTCTGGCTCCGCCGGGGTTTCCGTCGCCACGGGCTTTTGACGCTTGTAGAGCGCTTCCAGCGGATGCACCTTGGTGGCTGAGGGGGTTTCGGGCGGTGGGATTTTGATGGTCAGGCTCTTGGACGAGCTCGAGGACATCGGTCTGTTGCTATCCGCTTTGGTCGCGGATGGCGGTGCCGCATTCTCGTTCGGCGGCAGAGGTTCGTCTTTCTCCGGGCTGTTTGGCGCATCTTCGGAGTTGGACTGTTCCTGCGGCTCATTGCTGGCTTCCTCCTTCTCCTCCTCCTCCTCCTCTTCATCAGACTCCATCTCTTCGTCATCTTCTTCCTCTGACGAGGTCCCGCTGCTGCTGGTGCTATCGTCGGAATCTTCTTCGATGATGGGCTTTGGCTCAGCCTTTCCTTTGCGCTTTCTCACCAACGGCACCGCCGTCTTGCCTCTGGTTGACTTGACCTCCTCGATCACGTTGCCCTGGTCATCGACCCATCCTTTCCCGTCCACATACTCCGCAGCCGGCTGTCCACTCGTCTCTGGTGCCGCGACCTTCAAGAAGCTTGGGAATCGTGTCGTCTTCTCGAATTCGTGAACCAGAACTTCTCGCGACTTGTCCTTCTTCTTTCTCCGCTTGGGAGCATCGGCCTCGGGCAGATTGGCGACGGCGTCGGGCGGCACCTTGACCTTCAGCAGGCATTCCTCCTGCTCCGTATACTTGGACTTAGGTCGCTTCCGCTTCTCCTTCTCCTTGTCCTTGTTGTCCTTATTGTCCTTGTCCTTGCTTCTCTTGTTCTTGATTTTGGTATCCACGGACTCGGTCCATCCTCGCTTCACCTTTCGGTCCTTGAGCGTGACGCCTTCCATGATATCCGCCCCGCGCTTCCGCTTTTTGCTCCCCCCGGCAGCATCTCGAGACTTCTTTCGCTTTTTCTCGACGCTGACCACCTCTCCCGTCGGCTCGATTCGCTCCTCCGGCCGGGCATTTTCGATTCGGACCTTGGTGCCCTTGAGCGTAGCGCCGTTGAGCTTGTTTTTCAGCTTGTCGGCGTCCATCTGGGGCAGCTCCACGAAGCCGTATCGCTTCTCGGGGAACGTCTCGAGCGTGTGGAAGGAGAGGCTGCGGGCGACGGGCTGAACGGCGGTCGGGACAATGATCTTGTAGAGCTCTGGGTCCAGCGGTGTGATGTGCAGGCGCACGTAGTCGTCGCTGCTGCCTGCGGGCGGGTTTTCGAGCGCAGAAGAACGCAATTGCGCGGCTGCAGCAGGCATTTCTGGCGGCGGGCGGCAATGCGTAGGGTTGCGACGCTCTAAGCGCCGTCGAGGAGGTTCTTGAGAGCGGAAAATGTTTCTAGATCTCTGCCTTGGCGCATAAAAAACAGGGGTCCTCGCAGAGCGCGCTACCTACCCTATACCGTTCCATTTCATTTTCAGCGTCAACCATGAATTCGGCGGAAGTACATGACTTCTAAGCACGGAGCAGACTATTTTCTTTTTTTCTCTTTTATTTTCTTCTTGTGGTCTATTGCGTTCGTTTCCATGTTTCAAGCGCCCACACGTAGCCCTGTATGCTCGAAGGCACTCAAACCGTTCATTTACGGACACAGCCCGTCCTCGGCGTTGACTTTGATCATAGGCTCAGCGCAGTATTGAATAAAGATTGCCAGAAGGAAAGATTGGAGGTATTTTGAGACATAACCATGACGAATGCTACCGGCCCCCGACATCTTTCGCAGCACCGTAACCGCTTTTAATATCCAAGTGCGAAATGACATCCGCGTTTTGCCTGGGAAAAGTGAACTCCGCGCGGTGATTGATATATTCGTACATTGGCGTTCCAATCATGAGAATTAAAGTACATTCCGCCCGCAACTTGTTCAAAAACTGAATGGAGGATATATTTTACACAATATTGAACAGGCTCTCCCCCCTCTCTCCCTCTCACTCAGCCCCAGGGCTTCGAAGAGTTGTGTCGGAGGAACGGTTGAGGGTCCTGCTCACGCTTGTCGCCCCCGATGGCCTTCCACCACACATCGCTTCCCCATCGAATGATCCTCTCTGCAGACCCCAGAGGCGTGGCTGCTGGCCGGACATCGAGGTAGAATACAGGCTCGCCGGTAGGCTCGGGTTCGCCCGAGTAGTAGTCGATGACATATCGGATCTCCTTCTTCTCTCCGTTGACCTCTCGAGAGACGTACCAATCGTGTCGGTCGAAGGGGAGTTCGGTACTGTGACAGTCAGTATTTGGTCATCCGCAGCGGGGTGGCGTGATGGCTTACCCGAACTTGGACGGATAGATCCAGCCCAGCACCTGCAGCATGGTAGCCTTAGGAGTCAGGTCCTTTGGTCTACCCTGGAATCGGATGAGCGTCGGCTCAGTGTTTGAGCCATCCCACTGCCGCTCTAGCTCCTCCGGAGTGTGAGCCTCGCCCCGCTTGCAGACCTGCCAGCCCTTGTACAAGCCGCGCGCAAAGCGCTGCTCCCAGCCGACAATCTCCGCCCAGGCGCCCTCGTTGAGGAAGTTGTGTACGGAGACCATAGACTCGACAGCGGTGATGTCCGTGTCCTCGTAGCCCTTGCGCAACAAGGCGTTGTACATCTGCTGCGGAGACGGGTACTCCCATGTCCCGTCGCCGGAGCCCTTGGGTATCGTCGACTCCTCGCGTGTTGTGGGCAGCATGATGGTCTGGTTGGGTGCGGGTTTCTGGGACAGGTCGGGGAACATGTAGTTGAGAGGGTTCAGTTGCGAGATGAGTGACTTGGGCTTCTCTTCGGAGCGGGAGGCATGAGGGACGGGGCAGCCCGACGATGAGGGGCCTTCGGGGAGATTCTGAGGTTTATCGTTGGGGTTGAATGCGTCGACGGACTTCTTGTTCATCGGGCATCCGCTCTGCAAAGGGTCAGCATCCATCAAGGCCGGCCGCGAAGACGAGCTCTTGAGCTTACAGGAGGCGAGCGATCTGAGGAGATGGGAGGATGGCCGCTGGGCGTGCGCGCCGCAGCAGGGGGGACGTCGGCCCAAAACCAGCCCATGGTGAAACGCTATGGGTGCCCGCGATGAGGGTGCGAGACGGGAAATACAGAGTTGGCCAGCGCAAAGCGGCGATGCGACAGTTGGTAGGAAAGCGGCAAGAAATTTCCAGGCGCGAGAAGATCTTATCGCATCCCGGTTCGGCGGACCCGACAACGCCAGCAGGTACTCCGTACTTCGTAATCGATGATGACCAGCCGCACATGTTTACCCGAGTTATCTCCGGCGACCCCCCTACGTCACCAAAATTCCAGGTTATTACCGGGCGTCGCCGGCGCAGTCGGGTGCCGTTTTGCTCCGCTGCACCTCGATTGGCACTTGGCAAGCTGCCAGCCTCGGCTCGTTGCCTCGAACATGAAAACGACCGCCCAGAGAGGGACGACACTCGCTTTGCCGCCGAGATGAGGACCGGTTTCATCCTGAGCCGGTTGTGCATCCGGCCGGTACTCCGACAGAATGCCGTTGGCGCGCCGTTCTTGGGCCGTTTCGCGTCCCGACTGCACCACGCGAGGCAGATACCATGGCGAGTCCGGCCGACGAGGAGGATCATGCTTCACGCGTCCACCGGGGTGGCCGCCCTGAGTGCCGGGGCCTTTCTCGAGCTCTCGCAAGCGGACAACAGCGGAACGGAACAGACAGGAGAGCTCCGCATGCTGGAGGTGTCGAGGGCCGAGATGAAGAAGAAGGTCCCGGACGATGATCGGGGACTGCCCCGGCTGGCGCACAAGGTGGTTCTGTTTCTCGACATGTACATCTGGGAGCCCTTATGGACGGGCGTCCGACTACTGCAGCTGGTAGTCATCTTCGTGCCTGTCATCGCCTCGGTGCCCGTCATCTGGTTCGGCAGCAGGCAGCTGGATCGCGACAACGAAAGAAGCGGCACGCTCTGGTGGTACTCGTTCCTTGTCAATGCCATGGAATGGGCTGGGCCTGCCTTCATCAAGCTAGGCCAGTGGGCGGCGTCCCGAACCGACATCTTTCCCAACGAGATGTGCGAGACCATGTCGAAGCTGCACTCCAACGCGCCGGCGCACTCGATGCGCAACACGCGCGAGACCGTCGAGGCCGCGTTCGACGGCCGCCCGTTCGAGGACATCTTTGAGGAGTTCAACGAGAAGCCCTTGGGCGTTGGCGCCATCGCGCAGGTGTACAAAGCCAAGCTGAAGCCGGATCTTGCGTCGACGAGTGCCCTCATCGTCGACGAGGAGCCCAAGGCGCTGTCGCAAAATGTCCGCCGCAACGTGGAAACAGTATTGAAGAGCTCCCCTAAGCGGGTGCCGTCGACGTATGTCGCCGTCAAAGTCCTGCACCCCAACGTCGAGCGGACGGTGCGGCGGGACTTGAAGATCATGGGCTTCTTCGCCGCGATCCTCAACGCCATACCCACAATGGAGTGGCTGTCGCTGCCCGACGAGGTAGCCCAGTTTGGCGAGATGATGAAGCTGCAGCTCGACTTGCGCATCGAAGCGGCCAACCTCGAGACGTTCCGCCAGAACTTCAAGGATCGGTCGACGGCGTGGTTCCCTTACCCGTACACTGAGTTTACGACGCGCAATGTCTTGGTGGAAGAGTTCGCGCAGGGCATCCCGCTGGCAGCCTTCATGGAGAACGGAGGCGGCGTGTTCCAGCATGACATCGCCGACGAGGGGCTCGATGCGTTCTTGCGCATGCTGCTGCTCGACAACTTTGTGCACGCAGACCTCCACCCGGGCAACATCATGGTCCGCTTCTACCAGGCCGCCCAGCCCGAGCTACGCCTTCGCAGGTCTCACGATAAACAACATCAGCCCCACGACGACAAAGCCGACGTCACCGAGCAGGTCCTCGAGCGCCTGCGCCCGTTCCGCCACCGCAAGAACAAGGCAGCCTGGGAGGCCGAGCTCGCCAAGATTGACGCCGAGGGCTACCGCCCCCAGCTTGTCTTCATCGACACCGGCCTCGTCACGGAGCTCAACGCCACCAACCGCGAAAACTTCCTAGCCCTCTTCCGCGCCGTGGCCGAGTTCGACGGCTACAAGGCCGGCCACCTCATGTGCGAGCGCTGCCGCCAGCCCGACGCGGTGCTGGACAAGGAGGTCTTCGCGCTCAAGATGCAGCACCTCGTCCTGAGCGTCAAGAGCCGCACGCTGGCCCTCGGCAGCGTCAAAATTGGCGACATCCTGCAGCAGGTGTTGAGCATGGTGCGCACCCACCACGTGCGCCTCGAGGGCGACTTTGTCAACGTCGTCATCAGCATCCTGTTGCTTGAGGGCATCGGCCGCAGCCTGAACCCGGACGTCGACCTGCTGAGCAGCTCCCTGCCCATTCTTCGGCAGCTCAGCGCCCAGAGCGCTGCGGAGATGGCCAAGAAGGGCGACTTCTCCATGATTGTGGTGTGGATGGGCCTGGAAACAAGAAAGTTCCTCCAGGCCAGTGTTGAAGATGTGAGTAGCTTTCCCCCCTACCTCCCCTTCTCTCCCTGGCTTGCGCCGATTACTGACTTTCTTTTCCAGGTTGAGCGATGTGTCAAATATGATCTCCTATCTCCAAATGTATAATTATAGACGGCGACCTCGAGCGGGCTGTGAATACGACCTGGCACCTTGTCCATTTTCATTTGCAAGCGGAATTCTTGTTGGAATAGATGGGACATGGTCCGGCGATATTATGATGTATATATATTCGATTACATACGATGCGTCGGTGCTTATGCTATGACCCTTACTTCGCACCCTTGATTGAGCCTTTGCCATGCACGGTGATATTCCGAGCACCTCTGGCGAAATATGACCTGGTGAAGAGGTATCTAACTGCAAGGACAAGTCCATAAGTTGATCCAGTCCCCCGTGTCAGAACGTGAACAAGTGTATTTTGTTAACCCTGTCTAGCTATTTGAAAACCGTGCCTGGGACCAAAATCTTCAAAAGTTATCTTTTGGCCCTTGGGAGACGGCCTAGCTGGTACAGCGTCGTTCTTAGCAACCCCAGCGGCTCGTGGTATTAACGTATGAATGCTGCCAGATATGAACTTAGCTGGCTGTTCGGGTGCGAGGTTGCCACCGCCAGAGCTACGGGCCCTTTGACAGCGAGCGGCTTTCAGAGGTGAGGACAGCTACCGCAGCCTTCACACCTTTCAGCCAGGGTCAATAGAAATTCAGCCCAATGGGCTCCTCAGCATAGCTGTGCAGACTGCCGTGGATGAGGATCATGTCGGGACAAAGCGTCCTCCGTTATATCCTCAGAAAGTTTGACAGCGCCCACATACGACGATGAAAGCTTGCTGTCAGAGGTGGTTGTAGCTGACCATTTGGAAATTTAATTTCCGCTTCGTCAGGACACCACTCAATCCGTGCTGGCACTGAGATCCATCGACTTCTCCCAGAGGTTTCTCAGAAGCGCAGTGGCTTCGTCCTCTTCCACGCCCACCAAACTCGTTCCACTGAGCCGCTCATTCAGACGGCTCATGTCGTCCCCCTCGAAGCTGGATCCCGCGCCAGTTGTCCTAATCGAAGCACTGCGTCTCGGTGCGGTCGCCTGTCGAGGGTTGGGCATGCTGACATTGCGCGTGTGGCGTACGGGGCCTTCCGTGGACCGACTGCCATTAGTGGACGGAGCATTGGCGCGTGGGATCCTTTGAAACTTGTCCATCCCTGGGATGCGGCCAAGCCTGTTCAAGGACCGTGAGACAGGGTTCTGGTATCGTCGAACCACCAGATACTCCATGCCGGTACGCTCCAGAAGCCTGCCCACTCGAGGGTCACGGCTGTTGCCGCCGTCAAAGCCGGGGCCACCGACTCCAATCAAGGGGCTCGCACCAACTACACCCCCAACGCCAGCCACTGCCTGGCTTGGCTCGAGAACCGAGCTGGCGCGTTGTAGGTTGAGCTTCTGTTGTACCCGAGATGTCTCTGCTGGGAGAGCTGCCGTTCGCCTGGCCGGCCTCGGAACCAGGGCGCTATCATCGGTCTCTACCGTCGGCAAGGTGTCGGCTTCGGCTACATCGTGTGTCTCGGCAAAGTTTGCCAGCGAATTGGGGCGTCGAGGGGCGTCGTGAGACCGGCTCAGTCCGCTGCTACGAGGGGGGTGATAGAAAGAGCCTTCGCTGGTGAGCCCAGAGCCCGGTGCATCGACAAATCGTGACGTGAGCTCGTCTTGGCTGGGCGCCGACGGCGGCGACACATTGGGGTCTGTCGAATTGGGAGATGGTGACAAGTGTGCAGGAGCAGCCTGCGCCACGTCCGCCGTCATCTTTGGTGGAGCGCCGTGCGATGGTGTTCGTTGGAGGAGACGAGAGGTGAGGTATTCCTTGTGGCTTGACCGCTCTCGGCCGGGCGAGCTCAATGCGCGATGCTGAGAAGGCTCGCAGGGAGTGTCGGGTCGAGAATTGTCAGCGCTTCCGCCTGGCCGCAGCGACGACTGAGCACTGCTATTCAGAGACCCCTTGCGAGAAAGATACGGAGAGTTGGAGCCGCTGGCGTCGACCCATTCGTCTTCCGGATCGTCGCTGCCGAGGTCGAAGTGAACCTGACCCTTGGTGGTCTTGGTCGCGCTGAGTCCAGTGCCGCTCGAGGTCCGCTTGAGCTTGTCGGCTGAACGGTTCCTCTTGGTAATCTCGACGTGCGAGCGGTTGCGCTTGAGGCTCGAGTGCGAAGCGCTCTTGGGGAGGTTCGTGGTGGACGACCGGCTGGGCAGCCTCACCTCGCTGATGGCGCGTCGGTGGGCCGGACGCTGAGGGCTGTCGGGCTCCGATGGCGAGTGCGCACGTCGGTTCACCTTGTTTGCGGCAGCAGGACCGTGGGCATGAGCATGGCCATGGGCAGCGTGCTTGTGCACTGCCTTGGACGAGGGGACACGGGCGTGCAGGCGGCCGACGCCGACGTGGTGGTGCTTCTGATGATGATGATGCTTGGTGCGATGGTGATGCGACGGCGCCCCAGAGGTATTTGTAGTGTCGCTTTGAGAGTCGCTTTCGCGATGATGGGGGGGAGGTCGCTTTGGTTGGGGGCCGGAGTGTGCGCTGTCAGTGTCCCGGTCTCGCGCCATGTCGGCTTGAGCGGGCGTGCGGAGCTGCTCGAGGCGTCGCTCTGCGCAGGCGTGATTAATTGCTGTGACTCTGCTTGGCTGACCAGGCGGATGGAACTGCAGGCCGCTTATGCTGCAGCGTCCATGGGTCAAGGGAGCTGGTGGTTGGTCGCCGACGAACAACGGGCTGTGGCGCGCGGGACACGTGTAGCGACCGGCGTCGGCGACGGCAGGCTCGTCGATGCCGCGGAGTCAATTGGACTGCTCGCAAGACGGCGAGAGCGATGTGTGAAGCCGGCGAGATGCGCCAGGGGAAAGGTTGGTGTCGGGATGAAGAGAAGGAGTTGGCGAGTCGAGACGACGTCTGCGCCAGGGCGCAACGGAGGCCAAGAGCACTAGCGATAAGACGAGGATTTTCGCGGCGCAGCCCCCATCCAGTCGATGCTACAAAACGGGCGGCGGTGTACCAAATGGGCAGCAGCGCGATGAGAGGGCGGATGGTGGGAGCTGAGATGGAGGGTCGACGCAGGCGGCGAGTGGAGGGATTGGGGGGGGTGAGGGAACAGGGAACGGGGAGCCGGTAGCAGGCAGCTGGGCGACGTGGATGCGGCGGCCGAGCTAGGTACGTTGTAAGCAGCTGGAGCCCTGGACGAGAGACGAGCTGCCACCTGCCTGCAGTGGGCTCGGCGGCCAACAGCTGGCAGCCGCTACCGACGATGCGTCACCTGTCTCAACCCCCGCCGCCCTCGGCAGCGCTCCGCACCCGGAGCGAGACCCCACCAGCCAAACCCCCGCTAGAAGGCGCCTGGAACGGCCGGTCGCCGCCGGCAAGACATGCTCTTAGGCCCCTGGTTGATCACTGGATCCGGGCGCCGGGCGTCAACTGCGACATGCCATGAGAGCAATCAATCCCCGTCCTTGCCTTTCATCAGTCATGTCGCGTTTCCGTGGCGGTGGGCGCGGAGTAGCAAGCCAGCATCGTTCCATCGATGCACTCCGTACTCCGTAGGTCCTCCGTACAGACAGACATACGTAACTTGGTCGCAGGTGTTGCTACCAATTTGGGAGTCAATCAGGGCGCTCTAAAGGCAAGCTGCCCCTATGTCGATACACTGGCCTGAAGCAATGCACTTAATCTGTACTCCGTAATGCGTGAGCAACTCTCGTGCGAGCCGTCCTTGCTACCAGTGTCTTGTTCGCAGTGGACATACAGCGGAGGTGGTCACGTGCCCGGTCTTCCGCCTCGGTCTCAGGCTGACCTCATCGCACCCGGCGCCGTTGTGCGACATAATTTCTGCGGATGCTACCCAAACAGCTGCTGGGCCGCTCGTCAGAGACAACAACATCAACCCACAGTCCTGCAGCCACGGATCGCGTCCCTTTTGTGGCGCTTCTTTTGTTGTTTGCTGAGAGACCAGCCTTTCCCGAGGTTCCCTGCCGCATCCACCTCTGCTAGCGCAGAGCCTCTCACCATGTCGACGATCGAAGGTATCGAGGAGGAGAAGAAGCTCTACAAGGAGCAGGTAGGCCGCCTCGCTTTCCAACCCACTATTTGCTTTTCATCGCTAATCGAAGACGTATCCAGCTCGATATCGTCGTCGGCCAGCTTCGCGATGATCCGGGAAACGCCGAACTCAAGGCGTTGCAGGATGAGCTTACCAACCTCATCGAGATGCTCGACGAAAGCATCGCAGAGCTGCAGCCTAAGAAGCCTAAGCAGGTCGAACAACCAGCCACGGCCGAGCCTGCACAGCCCGAAAAGTGGTCTCGGGACAACCACCCCGCCTTCAAGAAGGCAGCGCCCCAGGAGGAGAAGGAGGAGGCGCCAGTCAACTACCAGGTGAATGATACTGTGTTGGCCAAATGGGTTTCAGGCGATCGAGCGTTCTATCCAGCCAGGATCATCTCCATCACAGGATCGTCCAACGCGCCTATATACATTGTCAAGTTCAAGAGCTACGACGGCACCGAGACTGTCAGATCGAAAGACATCCGCCCCATTTCGAACAAGAGAAAAGCAGATGGCCCTCCCACCGCTGCTGCTCCCACCCCGCCGGCGGCTCCCACACTTGGGTTGGTCTCCTCCGCTGGTGCAACCATGTACCCCGAGGCCAAGAAGGACGGCCAAAAGGATGCAGATGCCGCCCCGAAACCCGTCAAAATCAGAGCCAAGAAGGTGCTAGAGGCAAACAAGAGCAAGTGGCAGGAATTCAACTCCAAATCCAAGATTGCCAAGACGAAGAAGAAGGAGAGCATGTTCCGCACGCCCGAAGGCATCGGTGGTAGAGGTAAAATCCGACGTGTCCGTCTCACATCGCTCAACCTTGCTAATTTGTTCTCCAGTTGGTTTCACAGGATCGGGGCAAGCTATGAGGAAAGATCAAGCTCGAGTCCGGCCACAATATTCGGAGGAGAATGAAGTGGACTAATGACTGGTCGATACCTGTACGTCAGTGTACGACCACATACGACATCATGCGAACGGCGTTGGGGAGATGAAGGATGATTTTGTGTCTGGTTCTTACCCCATTATGCCTTTACTCTGGCATCATGCCTTGCTCTCATTGACTGTGATAGAGGCCTCGTTGATGGATTGCTGGCGTTGACGGTGAATGTGCTGAGTCAAGGAAGTACGCTTTCATGTGCATGGCTGGTTGAAATAGGAAACGCGGCTCGAAACGGGACGGGACGGACTTGGCTCCTGAGATACCACTTTGCTGTTGGGCATGCCTTCATTACTCATTGGGATTGATAAATACAATTTGGCCAGTAATTGTCTATACAATAATATACATGCTGAGGGGAGACATGGGCTAAACGACTACCTCTTTAGGTCAACCTTCTGGCCAATGGCCTGAGCGATCTTCAGGAACGCTGATGCTCTATCGCTTGTCGGCTCCGAGACCACTGTCGGCTTTCCGTTATCGCCATCGTCTCCAATGTTCGGGTGAAGGGGAATGTCGCCCAACAAATCAATTTTGTGTTCGGCGCAAAGGCGTTCAACCCTCTCATTTGATCCAAAGACGTTCGTCTCGCCGTGGCAATGTGGGCATTTGAAGAGGGACATGTTTTGGACTAGGCCAAGGATGTTGACGTCGACCGTCTTGAACATGTTGATGCCCTTGATGGCGTCTTTTGTTGCGAGGGTATGAGGTGTTGTCACGATGACAGAACCTGAAGACATTAGTGCCTGGCGGGTAGCTTGAGGAGGCAGGGTGAGCAGCGCATACCGTCCAGTATGACCTGTTGGGTGATCGTCAATTGCGTGTCTCCGGTACCGGGCGGCAAGTCCAGGACGAGAACATCTAAACCTCCCCAGTCTACTTCGTGAAGGAGCTGTTGTATTGCCTTCATGACCATTGGGCCTCTCCACACTACCGGGGCGTTCTCGCCAACGAGGTAGCCCATGGACATGGTCTTGACCCCGTAGTTGGTCAGAGGAACAAGCTGGTTATCTTAGGCTAGATCAGTACGGAGAATGCTCTTTCGAGAGTAGTGCAGCTTACTCTTTGATAATCTGGGTTCACCTGACAGGTTGAATAGAGTGGGAATCGATGGGCCGAAGATGTCGGTGTCCAGTATGCCCGAACGAAAGCCGAGCCGGGCAAATGCCAGAGACAGGTTCGCTGCGAAATTATTGTCAGCAATTCATTTGTATACATAGGACGTACTGAAAAACGAACCTGCAACTGTGCTTTTGCCAACGCCGCCCTTGGCCGATGAGACAG
Organism: Tolypocladium tropicale; assembly: GCA_024340005.1. Lineage (NCBI taxonomy): Eukaryota > Fungi > Ascomycota > Sordariomycetes > Hypocreales > Ophiocordycipitaceae > Tolypocladium > Tolypocladium tropicale. The sequence continues at coordinate 220,757 of JALHBU010000245.1, read as the reverse complement.
CTATGACTTTCTCGACGCCTGTGATCTTCCGTTTTTGGGGCCGTTTCCCCCAGGTCGGAGGTGTGCCAGATCGAGGAAGCCCCTATAAATGTTAAGGCAAGACTTCGTATTTACGGACAGTGCTTCGTACCAGCGGGTTTTCGTGATTCAGAGACTTTAGAGCTTGGAAGCTCCGCGCGAGTGTCGACCGCATTGTGGCAGCAAGCTACCGGCGCGATTGCGTCGAGCAGAGTGAGTGAGAGAGCGTGATACAAACCTGTATCATGAAATCCTGATTATATTGTAATACAACTGAATTAATCACTCGGATAAGTCAGAATGTAGCTTGTGCATGTAAATGAGCTTCATGGTCGGGAGGGCAGTGGTGCTGAACTCATGCGTCAGTTAGGCCCAGAGAGTCGTTGCAGCCTGCAGGGGGAGCTTGGTGCTGGAGCACGGGACCCACCAACCCAACCGGCCTTCAGGGAGCTCATTTCTGCCGCCACCCACCGCCTAAAAGTTCCGAACCAAAGTCCCGTTTGCTCGATCAGATCAAAAACTTCCCAACGTGGGGCCTCTAGCTGCTTCGACAACCAAAAGACACAGCAATTCGAACCACAATGGCGAAAGCAAAGGGCCGCGCGAAGCAATTCCAGGACCCGGACGAGAAAATCACTAATGGTACATTGAATTTCCTCATCAGTCGTTTCCTCGAATTCTCGCCTAACTTCTCAGCAGATTACGATCCGGAAGCCAATGCGCCAGAGAGTGATCTCGGCAGCGGCAGCGACGTCAGCGAGGACGAAAACGCGGGCACCGAGCACTATGTTTCCGTCGGAAAGAGCAAGCTGAGGGAAAAAGAAGGCGTATCGCTTGGCCCACAGTACAGAGGCAATCGCGTCAGCCGATCTGCCTTGGAGGAGGTTAGCGACGAGGCGGAAGAGGATGATGAAGACGAAGAGGGCGACAGCGACGAGTACGATGACCCCGGAGCGGCAGATCTCGCGGTGGACGAGGCTCAAGCCAATGACTCCGAGATTGACAGCGACGACGCCCTCGGCGAGTCTGACGCCGAGCGCTTCGGCGGCTTTTCTTTCCGAGGCAGCTCAAAGCCGGCAAAGCCGAAGAGCAAGACCAAGTCTAGAGCAACGGCAGCAGATTTCATGTCTTCGTCAGACGAAGGAGATGAGCACGGCGGGGCTGAAGTGGACCAAGACGACATGAGCGAACTTGAAGAATCCGACGACGCTGACGACATGGACGATGGCCTGGAAGCCTTGATTGATGGTGGCGACGACTCGGAAGAGTCAGATGACGCCGAGGAGGACGAGGAAAGCGAAGGCGAAGAAGAGGAGGAGGAGGATGATGACGAAGAATCGGAAAGCGATGAGGGCGCCAATGACAAGCCCGCTCGAACCAAGCCGCAGGATGCGAGACCTGCCCTGGCAGCCCTCTCCAATCGAGCGGACGTGGACAAGGGCGTTGCGATTCAACAGCAGCGCAAGATCTACGATGGCCTTCTCAATCTCCGAATCCGACTACAAAAGGCACTCATTGCGGCCAACACGTTCCCCACGATGGAGGCAGGCCCTGACCCGGAGTCGGAGCCCTACGAAGCCGCTGAAGAGGCAGCTTTCAAGCTCTTGAACACGATTAGCAGTCTCAGGGACAACTTCGGCGCATCGGCCAAGGCTGGCGATAAACGAAAACGGGCTCTTGCCCCCTCCATGTCCAGCGAGGAGATCTGGGAGCGGCTCCAAGAGGAGGACCAGGAATCTGTCAGGTTTCGCGAGGACAGGCTGGAGAAGTGGTCGCGGAAGGTGCAGAGCGTCAACGTGACAGCACCTGGCGGCCTTGGTCAAAGAAACAAGAATCTCATTGCCGTTCTTCAAGAGCAGCTCGGAAACGCCGACAGTCGCCTCGTCAAACGCACTCGAGTGCCTCGATCATGTGCGCCTGCACAGGCCGCCAAGAAGGTGACCGAGGACGAGAAGGTGTACGACGACGCCGACTTTTACCAGCTGCTTCTGAAGGAGCTTGTCGACCAGCGCACGGTTGAGACATCCTCGGAACAAACCAGTGCCGTGCCGACTGTGATGCTCACGGCTGCAAAGGAGGCCAAGACGCGCAAGCAGGTGGACCGCAAGGCCAGCAAGGGCAGGAAGATGCGCTTCACGGTGCATGAGAAGCTGCAAAACTTCATGGCCTCGGAGGACAGGCGGTCGTGGGAGCAGGAAGCTATTGACCGCTTCTTTGGAACATTGTTCGGACGCAAGATGGAGCTGAATGAGGATGAGAGCGAGGACGAGGAGATGGAGGAGCTGGACGCTGAGGAAGAGGGTCTCCGACTCTTCCGCAACTAGGGTGATGAGATTGCAAGACAGGCAGATAGATGAGCCTTGGGCACATTCTGAGCATGTACAGCAGCGAGTACGGAGCAGGTGTAAATCATAGCCGCAATCACACACGAAATACGGATCGCCTTGTCTCAGATGGTCGAGGCGCCGTTCCCGCTCGGCGGCTGTCGGCGGGTTTGCGTTGGCAGAACGCTTAGCCATGCATAGGGAGCCCACGACGTGCGAGGACAGGGACAGGTGACAGCTCGTCAGCCAATCGCTCACGGCGTTTACTCAGCCTGGACCCCATTCCCCGGGATACGGCAAAAGTCGCAGCGGATGCTGGACATATTATGCGAAATGGCCGAAGCGCGTTCGTAGAGTTGCCGTGGCCGGCGCGGGCTGCCCCCAGCAACGGCGGCGGCCACCAGGCGCCCAGGCGGGTCGTCACGTGGCCCACAGGCGCCAGGGCGGCGGCAGCAGCAGCGCTGGCGGAAGGGCGCGAGCGAGCCAGGGCTTTTCCACGCAGAGCTCATCCCCGCCCCTCGCCTGCGCATCCGCAGCCGGAGAGCGAAGCAAGCATACTCGTAAAGGCAGAACGAACCCGTCGATGGGCGCCGCGCCGCCATGGAGCAGATCGAGACGCAGGCCTCGGACTTGCGCTACCTCGCCCAGGCACCCGTTGCGCTGAGCGACACGGCGAGCGTCTCGTACGGCACGCCGCAGCGCACCACGCAGGGAAGCCCCCCGGGTTCCGCGACATTCGGAGACAATTCCGCGTCCAACGCCAACAAGCGCAAGTCGGTCGACGACGCGCTCGGCAGCGGCCAGAAGCAGACGCGGAGCAAGAGGAACAGGGTGAGTTCTGATGGCCCGAGGTACCCGTCGATGCTGGGGCCGACGTCGACGGTCGCGCGAGCCGTCGTCCGGCTTCGTCACTCGGCTGTGCGACAACGCTCGACGTTGCCGTCACCCCCCCGTCACCATGTATTGCCGGTGGAGCGCTCCATCGGGAGGATGCATCGCTCCATGTTCTCTCTTTACATAGATTGCTGACTTGCCACCGCGCTGTTTTCGCCGGTCACAGTACATATCCATCGCATGGTGAGTTCGCATCACGTCCACGTCGTGCATGGTCTCGGCGCTGACACCCGCGCGCAGCAATGAGTGCAAACGGCGCAAGATCAAATGCAACGGCGAGACGCCCTGTCAGCGCTGCGGAAACCTCAATCTCGCGTGCCTCTACGCCCCCAACTGCTGCTCGAGCAATTTCAAGGACACGGACGAGTTCAAAAATGTCACCGCGCAGCTCAGCCGCCTCCAGGACGAGGTCAATTGGCTCAGCCAGACCATGAGGTCTATGCAGGCCAACTCGTCACGTTTGGCACCGCCTGATCGCATCCTGGCCGGGCCCAACTCTGTCATGGGAGAGTCGCCGGCGCAGAGCACCTCGTCAATGCAGCGGCCGGACCTCTCCTCTCATGCCAAGGGTCCGGCATCCTTCCGAGGGCCTACCAGCATGGCCTTCAGTCTGGACGTCGCCAACTCGACCATCGCCAACATGGGCTACCGCGGCATTGATGACCCTGACGACCAGGACCAGCAGTCGAGCGACGTGACAATGCCCATGAGCAATGCGGCCTTCGACCCTCTGTTGGAGTTCGACAAGGACGAGATGGTGCGCCTTTGCCGTTTCCACGAAGACGAGATAGGCATCATGTACCCCGTCCTCAACATCCACACCGTCATCACGCACGCAAAGAATATCGCGCCGTTCCTGGAGACTGCCAGAAGCCAGCAGCGCCCGCCGGAGGCCATCAACGACGACAAGACGCTGCAGCTCAAAATGGTCATGTGCTGCGCGCTCGTGGTCGAGCAGCACGGCCACAGCGAGAAGGCGGTCCAGATCTACAACAGCATGGAGGCGGTGCTCAACCGGAAGCTGATGGCGGACGTCGGCGACGTGGCCAGCCTGCCGCTCCTGTGCCTCCTTGCGGGATACCGCTTCTTGTCAAACGACGAAGTGCTCGCCTGGCGGGTCATGGGCCAAGTCGTCCGACTCTGCGTCGAACTGGGTATCCACCAAAAGAGGGGCCTGATGAAGATACAAGATGAGTCGGAGAGGAAGAACGCGCTCAACAGCTTCTGGACGTCATACGTGCTGGATCGAAGGTGGGGTTTCGCAACCGGGCTGCCCTTTGCTCTCCACGACGAGGAGATTGACCCGCAGCTACCTTTTCCCGTGAGTGCGGGTATCCCGCTGGGCTTTCCTCATTCGAGCAGCCGGCTGATTGGCATAACAGGACGAATACCCCTTTTTGGTTGCCATGATAACTTATTCTCGGCTGGGGGCCAAGGTATGGCGCCAGGTGTCGCACTTTGGGCCTGTGTTGGCGCGTGAGTTGCGGCAAGAAGAGATCGATAATCTTGACCGCGAAATCCTGCAATGGTACGAGAGCGTGCCCGAGGAGGTCAAGGTGCGCAACTGGGACAAGGAGAAGCAAATGACTTCAACGCCGTCGTACAACCTTCAGCGCCTGCGGATATGGACTTATTTGAGGCTCAACCAGGTCAGTCACCCCACACTCGTCGGCCGTAGTTAAATTCCAAAATGCAGTGTACTGACCTTCGCAGATTCGCATCTGGCTCTACACGCCCATCCTACACAGCGCGACGAGCATCATGTCTCACCCGCAACAAGCGCAACGCGTCGTCGATCTCGCCAAGGATACCATACAGTACCTGAACCACCTCAACAGCACGACCAACCTGTATCGCAGGGCCCAGGTGTTTTACCACCAGTTCCTCACTTCGGCGATCGCTGTCGTATTCCTCGCTTCGGTCCACGCCCCTGTACGGTTCAGTGCTGTCTGCCGAGAGGAGTTTTACATGGCCCTCGACTTGGTCAAGGACCTCTCTGCCAAGAGCTGGGTATCACAGCGACTTTGGCGCACGATTAGGACCTTGAAGGATGTCGCGCCCAGGTTTGGGCTGAACCCGGACGATGATCCCCATTCGAGTGCTGCGCTGGGAATGATTGGGCTGGCCAGGGGCCACATGGACCCAACTCCGACGACACAAGCTCCGTATCCGAACCTGTCGATGGCGACGCCTTTGCAGGAACCGCCGGAGCTGCAGGTGGACCAGAACGGCAAGAAGATTCAGAGCGAGTTGTCCAGAATCTTCGAGGGCTACGTGGGCCTCAACGGGTTTCAGTTCGGGAATGACGATCAGGTGCCTCCACACTCCGAGCTGACGTCCCCAGAACCGGGCAGTACCATGTTTGCTGCAGATGGTACTGTGTTTCCCCACATGCGGGAGATGTTTTGATAACTGCTGGCGGTTGGAACGATTAGACTTGGGCCGGGCCTGACGTGCGGTTTGGGTTGCTTTCGGGGTGTTTGTGTACGACGGTTCGCCGGCGCATGAGGCGTTTGGCAGGCGATTGATGAGCCATCCGGAGACGGTATCTAATGTCCGAAATATCATTCGTAAATACTTGTCAAGACTGCATAGATGCACTTTTTGGACTTGATCGAACATGTGATGATGCCATTCAATCATGGGTTGCCAGGATTCAATAACGTGAATGTGAGGATGGTCGTTCCGTGGCGATCCGGGATCGAGGGGCAATGAAGCGCGAGAGAGCTGGCCAGTTTCGATAATCACTGCAAATATCAACCTCTGTGGTTATTGTCGCTGTTGTCTGTGAATATTGCCCATGCAACGATTTCTTTCTTCGCTCCCGATTACCTTGTTTCAATCTCTTGGGTTGCTCCTTTGTTGAGCTGTGGCAGTGAGATGCCGTGGCCCACTGGCGGCAGACACTTCGTCACTCAAAGCTCCTCCTTCCTTTGGTGCTGCTGACGAAGTGTCAACAGTTCAAAGTCGTCTCGGGAGATGATCGGTGCATGTTCCGCAGACCGAAACAAAAGCATTGTCCAGGCACCTCGCTTGCCAGCATGCTTGCTTGTGCTCTGAATGGCAGTAGCCGTCGGATTGTGTATATATTAGCCGTCGGATTGTGTATATATTGCCGCTCATGGTGCAGGAACTTCAACCCTCATCGCTGTCGCAGAGTCGAGAGGAGGCAAATGACCGTCGTTCTCCGCGCTGTTGACCCGACCGGCCACCGCTGACCTTTGCCAACAACTTCTGGGGGGTCCAGGCCTCGTTGGGCCGTGCCTGTTGACAAAGCCAGCCGGCGGGTGATTAAGATGTGCTACCGAATAATCTCTCACAAGATGCGCTGCGATGTGCGACCGCTCATATCCAACGGGGAGGTCAGCATCGTGGACGGCTACGCCCAGCCAGCGCGCTGCGCATGCGCGGCCGGCCCCAACATCAAGGGCTGGCTGCGCTGTGAGCACCACGGATGCTGCCGCGTGGCGACCAAGATACATCTCTGCGCGGATCCCGACTCGTGCGCGGGCGAGGTCGTGTTCCACAGCTACACGCAGGCCAAGTTCGAGGTGCGCGACTGGACCAGCAACAACGTCTGGCCTGACGCCCCATGGCGCGAGCTGCCCCTGATCGACGGCCAGCGATTCCCGCGGTCGGGACAAGCACCCGGCACGCGTCTGCGCTGCGAGGCTCCGCTGTTCCGGGCCACGCTCGAGAGGCTGCTGAGCGTCGGCCGTGCCATCGCGGCAGTCGAATACACAGTCGGCAGGTGGACGGCGGACCTCGACCGGCTGCTGGACTCGTCGAGGGGGCCCGAGGGAGCCACGCCGGCCATGGACACGGCAAATCGCAATCTGTTGGCTGCCGTCGTGTTCCTGGAAGAGGCGCTGCGTCGAAGCATGAAGGAGAAGCACCGCCTCGTGGGCGAGTTCGGACTCGCGCAGGACGAGCTGCGGAAGCTGGAGGGGTGGGGGGAGAGGGCGGTGACGGGCTTGCATCACGAGCGAGGCTGGGACGTCGTGAGTGACCCGGAGAGCCCGCTCATCGGGGGTGCGAGGGTGGTTGATGGCATGGCTGGGGGACTGGCGTCTCGTACGCAGCGTTTCGGGGTAAGAGCAGCTTCGTGACTCTGGCACTGGGCGCGCAGGCTGCATGGCCCATACCAGGTATCTACCTAAGTACGTGGTACTTCCGGAGAGACAAGGAGCCTCGCGGCAGGGAATGACAAGTCACAGGGCAGTCAATGCAAACTATTATTGATTATCTACGTAGGCAGAGAGACTTCCGTTCTAATATAGGGTCCTCTCATTCCTTCGCATACCCGCCGGTACACTTATACGCGGCCTCGTGGCTCGTGCATACACCCATGGAGCGCAGGAAACGTGGAAGTTCCTCGATATATGCCTCATATTGGCCACGAAGAGTTTGAAAATAAGATTCTGACGGCGAAAAAGTTCAAGCAGGCGCAGGCATCGGATCTTCCCATTTGGCCGACGCGCCACAGTGCGTTGACGGGCGAAGGAGTTGAGGCCCCACGCAAGGTCGCCTACCTAAACGGGTAATATCTCACCGTACCAGCCACTAAGAGCGCAGCGGCAGAGTTCCGTCACGGCGGGGGGTCGTCGTACGATCCTTCCCGCGGACGTCATGGCGAGGCCGGAGTCGACGGCACGCCGTCTCTTCGATGCTGCTTCGAGGTGCTTTACTGTCCTGTGCTGTATGTATGGACAGTGATTGGTCTGGATGGTCACATGGCGGGCAACAAAGGGCGCAGTCGTGAGGGTTTAATATCGCAAACGGCGACATGAACAAGGGCAAAACCGGGGCTCCGATGCTTGGTGCTGATAAGACGGCAGTGTCCATCGAGCGGGGAATGGATCGGGCCAGACTTTCCCTGGTGTTTTCCCGCGGCAAACTCCCAGACATGGACGTTTGGCCGGCCGTCGCTCCACCAGGAGGGCGTCACTTCGGGGGACAACAGGGGGCGCCATGGTTCGAGCAACCATTATCAGTGGAGGTCTTCAATGATACCTGGAAGCCTGTCTGCGGACACGCCATCTATCGGTGACCTACGATTACCCGTGCATCAAAGAGCCTCTTTCATGTGTACCAAGCTTAGGTCGACGACGCTCTTCTCGTATCTGCCAGCAGCAAGTAAATGCGGAGCGACCCAACCGTGGCGTCGACCGCGGCTACTCTATGCAGAGCACTGTCCGATACTGTGCTGTCGCCTGCCTGCCGCAACACCATCCACCTTCCCCGCGGGGAACCTTGACCGAGGAGCACAACAGCATCGCTCGCCCTTTGAGGTCAGCTTTGCCTCTTGAGCGTAATGCAAAAATACCATCGACAGAGCCGGAGATAGCGGGGCAACGATGGAACAGCAGCAGCGGAAGCCACAGGTACAGACGTCCGCCGAGCGACCGTATCGCTCCCACCTCCGGCCTGCATGCGTGCCCTGCCGTCGGCGCAAGTCGCGATGCCAGACCGAAGCCAACGCCGAGTCCTGCCTGACTTGCAGAGCGCACCGCACTGAGTGCTTCTTTCCGGACAATTCGCGGGCGCAGGCGAGCCCCAAGGTTGGCCGCCGGCCCCGGAGGAGCCGCAGCTCGACCGCGTCTCAGGCCACGGCCAAAGCTGCCACCGCCTCGGGGCCGCCATTCCGAACAACCGCTCCTAGAGCTGTCATCGACAATGAGATGACGGCGTCGATGGCGATGGCGGAGACGCCAAAGCTTGGACGGGGACACGAGGCCCCCAATGGCAACTTTTCTTCGGCCGCAAAGGCCACCGCCCATGCTCTTGCCCACGAGGGCGAATCTCCTTTGCCACTGGGCTCCTCGGATGACCACCACGTTAACCTGCACATTGTGGGGCCCACAGACATCAACGACAGCCAGGTCCTGTCCGACTATCTGTCCGGCATCCCGGAGGCCACGCGGAGCACGCGCATGGTGATTCCCGAGTCGGCAAGTCGCTCCAGGCCGGTCTTGTTCACCATGGTACAGAAGCGACCGCTTGGGATCACTGTGAACCGGAGCCCTTCGGCCGAGAAGCTCGAGGTCATCGAGAAGCTGATAGAGCCCTGCACCGAGGCGGTCATTAACGAGTATGACCCTACTGCCGCAGCTCGGTGGCGCTCGAGGCTGACTGGAGCAGGTACTTTGAGAAAGCCAACGATTGTTTTCCTCTGCTCGATGAAGTCTCATTCCGCCGCCAATACCGCGAGGATAAGCATCGCATCTCGCCGGCTCTCCTCGCGTGCCTGTACGCGCACACCCTCGTCTACTGGCGGCATTCGCCCACCCTGTCTTGCTACAGGTGTCCGGACAGCCGCTTTGTCTGGAATCTCGCCAACGAGGCCGTATACTCGGAGTTGCACCTTTCGCCGGGCATGTCCATCATCAAGGCGATCCTGCTCAACATCGGGGGACGGCCGACAACGTCGCTCATCGGCAACGGCGTCCTCCTGGGGTCGGCCGTGTCGATGGCGCACTCGCTGGGTCTGAACCACAACCCGCTACCCTGGAAGATTCCTCAGTCGGAAAAGTATCTGCGCATGAAGATTTGGTGGGTATTGCTGCTGCACGACAAATGGTAGGTCAGCACGCGAGAGTGATACCCCAGAGGCACCGTGATGTTGACCCTCTTGCCTCTCAGGATCAGCTTGGCCCACGGGACGCCGCCGCACATTGCCCGCTCGCAGTACGACGTTCCCCCGCCGACGCTCGAGTACCTTTGCGAGGAGGGTTCGTCGGAGAGACGAATGCGGACGGCCTCCGTCTTCATCGCTCTGGCCGGCCTTACGGACGTGCTGGACGTTCATCTGCAGCATGTCTACCGCGTGTTTGGAGACAAGTCATCGGACACTACTAATCTAGAGCTGTCTCTAAACCGCTGGGTTGAGTCCCTGACCGGAAGCACACGGCTCGTCATCATTCGTGGCTCCCATCTCGACACCGCCGGGGCGGCCAACCTTCGCCTGGCATACCTCACGACGCGGCGGCTACTCCAGCGCATCGAGCTGGAATCGGACAAGCAGACATACGGCCCCGATGGGGAGCGCCTGATGAACCGGTACATCCAGGCGCGGCGCACGGCCGAGGAGATGCTGATGCTGGTGCAAGAGCTGCAGCCGCGGCAGCTCGGCGACTTCTGGCTGTCGGTCAGCGCCTTCGCGTTCCCCGCGACGGTCAGCTTCCTGCTGCGTTGCGCACTGGAGACGGAAAGCTCGGCGGCGGGCTTGGCACAGAGTACGTCGCTGCGCATCGCCCGTGATCTGATCGCGGCGCTGCGCCGCCACCAGGAGAAGTTGGCGTGGGACCTCGCCGACGTGTGCCTCGCGCAGCACGCCGAAGTGGTGGATAAGGTGCTCGGCGGCGTGGCGCTCGACGAGCAGGACAGCAGCAGTGCTGCTGCCGAGATTCACGATTTTGTCATGCCTGATGCTTCCATGATCGACCAGTTCTTCCCGAGCCTGTGGGACCCTCTGCAGAACGCGTGGTGAATGATGGCAGCGCTGGCTCGAGGAACGTGGTGAGCAGTCACCATCCTGAATCATCGCGTTGTACGAGATCGCACACGCCAAAATGGGCAAAAATATACACCACGAGCATTCAGGAGTTACCTGCCATAAAGAAAGCAGAAAAAAAAAGACCAATGCGACGAAAACACAACTGGAGTCGGCCAGAGGCAAAAAGAAAATCATCGTTAGGATCAGACGATAGCCCCCTGCCGGACTCGAACCGGCAATCTCAAGATTAGAAGTCTTGCGCCTTAGCCATTAGGCCAAGGGGGCTGTGAACCTGCGACGATTTGGGGTTAACCTTCGCTATTGTGTCTTAATAATGTCTGACCTTGTTGGGTGGGCCTCTTTTATCTTTGCGCATGCATGAGTGGATGTGGCCCGCGCGGCGCGAAGCACCAGACGCCACCGGCCCCACCCGGTCGCCAGCCCCGGAGAACATGGTGGTTTGTACCTGAGTTTCCCGCGGAAAGCTTTGGCCTGCGCGCCGTCGGTGCTCGTGGCGGGAAGATACGATATCGGACGAGTGCTCGAAGGACTGTGTTGCGGTGTCCATGGCGGCTTATAATTGAGCCCTCCCAGTGTTGTCGGGACATGATGGCTCTTCGGGCATGGTTGGACGTGGCCAGAGCAGCTGCTGTTTGATACTCGGTCTTCCGGCTAGAACCCTCGCATCTTGATATATATATTCACTACAATGGCGCCCTCAGCCGTCACCCAGAGCCAAGCCTCGGCATTTGCCATCTGCACCAAGCACGACAATGCGCCGACAATCTACGAGGGGCTGGACGAGGCCGATCTGCGGGCCAAGTCGAAGAAGCACCTGCTCTACTACGGCTCCAAGTTCCATAAAGACATCATCACGGGCTCGCGCGGCCTGTACATCTACACGACTTCCGGACACCGCATCCTCGACTGGACATCGGGCCAGATGTCCTGCCTGCTGGGCCACGGACACCCGGAGATCGTCAAGGTCATCCACGACCACGCCCTGGAGCTCGACCACCTCTTCTCCGGCATGGTCTCGCCGCCTGTCATCTCGCTGGGCCACCGCCTCTGCAGCGCCCTGCACGACGGCCTCGACAGGGCCTTCTTCCTATCCACGGGCGGCGAGAGCAACGAGGCGGCCATCAAGCTGGCCAAGGTCTACACGGGCAAGTTCGAGGTGGTCGGCGCCGGGGCCTCGTGGCACGGCATGACGGCTCAGGCCCAAGGGGCGCAGTACCACTTCGGCCGTCGGGGCCACGGGCCCCTCATGCCGGGCATGCTCATGCTGCCCGCGCCCAACGCCTACCGCTCCGTCTTCCGCAAGCCCGATGGGTCCTACGACTGGGAGGCCGAGCTCGAGTACGGCTGGCGCATGATCGACCTGCAGTCGTGCGGCTCGCTGGCCGCCTGCATCGTCGAGTGCATCCAGAGCTCGGCGGGCATGCACGTCCTGCCGCCGGGCTATCTCCGCGCGCTGAAGAGGCAGTGCGAGGCCCGGGGCATGCTGCTCATCGTCGACGAGGCGCAGACGGGCGTCGGCCGCTGCGGCGACTTCATGGCCATCAACCACGAGGGCGTCGTGCCCGACATCCTGACGCTGTCCAAGACGCTCGGCAACGGACTGCCCCTCAGCGCCGTCGTCACCAGTGACGACATCGGCCGCGTCTCGGCCGAACGCGGCTACTTCTTCTACACGACGCACGTCAACGACCCGCTGCCGGCCGCTGTCGGCGACAAGGTGCTCGAGATCCTCTTCCGCGACGACCTGGTCGCGCACTCGCGCGCCATGGGCCACGTCCTGCACGCGGGCCTGTGGCGGCTGCGCGAGCGCTACGGCTGCATCGGAGACGTGCGCGGCCGCGGGCTCATGGCGGGCGTGGAGATCGTCGTCGACCGCGCGAGCGGCAAGACGCCCGCGCTCGAGCTGGCCCGCGAGGTCGGAGACCGGGCCTACGAGCTCGGCCTGTGGGCCAACCTCAGCAGCCACCCGAGCTTCGGGGGCACGTTTCGGATCGCGCCGCCGATTACCGTGACGGCGGCGCAGATCGAAGAGGGCTTGGATGTCCTGGAAAGGGCGTTTGCGCAGACCCCGGGGACGGTGCCTCTGTACTAGCCGACGGAGGTAGTTTGCTCCTTCGCCGTCCCTGTGCCGCACGTTCTCGGCGTCTCCTGGATTTGTCACACACACAAACGATTCCATGTGGCATCCTCAAGCTTGAAACTGCGAAGATCCGAGCCGAGTCACATAGCCATGGCGTGAGGATTTCTAGCATGCAAAAGGGCAGTTACGTTATGGTAGACTAAGAACGTCGTCGCCGTCCAATGGTTTCCGCAGCGGGCAGAGCCAAAAGGCCATAAACTCCACATTAACCAAGGCACTAGCAGGCCAACGCCTCGACCCGAACGTCTCTCGCAGTCTATTGACGGAGGTTCCACTTTGCGAAAAATTTATGGGCCCCCCCGAGGCCGGGCAGCGGCGGATGTAGACGAGGCCGGAATACTCGCAGCAAAAGGCCGGAATTGCCCTGCAGCGACTCCATCGAGGCCGGAATTGCACCATACTTTGCCCACTTGTTGCCTTTAAGGTGTCTGACTGTTAGATCCGCCCGAAAAAAAAAATCGTTTTCTTAGATTCAATATTACTTTTTTTTACATCGTGAATTTCGCGCAACTTTTGTTGACATAGTGTTTGAAGCGTCTGCAACGGCTTTTAGTCTGCGTGTGTTGCGGAGTCGACTTACACGAGGCCCGAGGGGCACGTTGCACCTTATATATACTCGCAATGTCGAAAACGCAAACCCAAGTCGTCGTCGCACAGCCCGTGCTGACCGAGCTCCGCCTCGAGAGCCAGCATGGCTTCACGTCGTCTGGAAGCACCAGCATCCGCTCCAGCGAGGACATCGTCCCCGTCCGGCCTCCCGCGCCGGCGTCGTCTCGGCTGCGGCAGGTCCTCGTCACGGTGCAGCTCTTCGGCGTCACCTTCACGGCCAGCGTCATCAACGGGCTCGTGACGGTGGGGCTGCCGACGATATCCAAGGATCTCGCGCTGCCGCCGTCGCTGGCGTTCTGGCCGGCATCCGTGTCCGGCCTGGCCACGGCGTCGACGCTGCTACTGGCCGGGTCCATCGCCGACACGGTGGGCCCGCGGCCGGTTGAGCTCGCGGGGAGCTTCGCCAGCGGAGCCCTGATGATAGCTTCCGGGGCCGCTCGCAAGGGCGAGGAGCTGGTGGCGCTGCGGGCGCTGCAGGGAGTCGGGCTCGCCCTCCACCTCGCGTCGTCGGTGGCCATCGTCACGCAGATCCTGCCGCAGGGCCGCGGCCGCAACATGGCCTTTTCGTGCCTGGGGCTCAGCCAGCCACTCGGATTCTCCGTGGGCCTCGTCATGGGCGGCATTCTCGCCGACACGATCGGATGGCGAGCGGGCTGGTACCTCTGCGGAGGCGTCTCGCTCGCTTTTGCCGTGCTCGGCCTGTGGATTATTCCAGGACGCAAGGACTGCCGCAGGGCTGCCGACTATCTCCACGATGTCAAGACCAAGGTCGACTGGGTCGGCGCTCTCCTTGCCTCGGCGTTCATGGCTCTGCTCTGTTACCTGCTAGCGTGAGTTTTGTCCCGACGAAGCTTTTGAAGCTTGCCCCTGAGACCAAGACTGACCGCCGAGATAGTGTGTTGAGCGCAGATGTCTATCGAATCAAGAGCGCCGAGTGCATCGTCCTCTTGTGCCTCTGCTTCGTCACTCTCCCCTCCTTTGTCGCTTGGGTCCACCGCCAGGTGCGTCTGGATAAACCGGCACTTATACCCAATTCGCTCTGGAGGAATGCGACATTCTCCAGCATCTGCGCCACTATCGCATTGTCCTTTGCCGTCATCAACTCCTTGGAGCTTTTTGCCAGCTTGTTGTTAGTCTTCCCAACCCTGCCTTTGCAGTATCCAAGCCCCACGAAGTAACTGACACGGACGGACAGCTTCCAGGAGATACAGCATCTCTCGGCCTTGGAGGCGTCGGTGCGCATGCTCCCCAGCGTTGTAGTCGGTGGTCTGATGAACGTCGTCACTGGCTTATTCGTGCACAAGGTGCCCCCAATCTGGATCGTGACAATCACATCAGTCCTCTGCGCCATTTCGCCCCTGTTGATGGCCGTCACTCAGCCCTGGTGGCCGTACTGGGGCAGCGCGTTCGTCGCTCAGTTGCTGCAGCCCGTCAGCTGCGATGCTCTATTCACCGTGGGCCTCATTGTGATCACGGAAGTCTTTCCCGAGGACACTCAGGCCCTGGCCGGGGCAGTCTTCAATACAGCCGCCCAGTTCGGCAGCGCCTTGGGCTTTGCAGTTCTGCAAGTCATATCGACGCTCGTGGCCAAGGGTCACCCAAGTGAGGAGGAGAGCCAGGCCCTGATGCAAGGGTATAGAGCCAGTTTCTGGACCATGACGGCGTCGATGGTGTTGTGCGGGGCCATCGGGGTGATTGGCTTGCGCAAGACGGGACGAATCGGTCTGAAGAGAGACTAAGTGTCGCATTTTGAGGCATCAAAGAAGTATGGCTGTTACGATTTACGGCAGTACGACATTTTGGGAGGAATTCTGAGCGTTAATGACAAAAAAGCGCGGTAGGCTGTACATAACAAGGACGAGTGATGTTTTGCGATTTATGACATAAAACTAGACTATTTGGTAGACATAGATTTTACCCTGATCTGATTAAAATAGCTTCCATGTCAGTCCTCAGACCCGTTCGCCTTGTTGGACTCCATAGAAGGGAGAAGAACGCTGTCAAAACCAACCTCTCCTAAATCTACATTTACACCCACGCGCTGCAGACCTTCCCTCTGGCGTTCGAGGAATGGTCGACCCAGCAATACCATGGTAGCCGTGACGTAACACTTTGGGCAGATGGTGGCAAGGCTGTGCTCAAACTCGTTGGGAAAGGAGTAGAGATCGTCCTCGGAAGACCTCTTCACACTGGGGGTTACCACATATCCCTTCCGGGCCGTTCCCCCTGTCGATCGGGGTGTGCCTGGCGGTCTTGTTCTCCCTGTAACATCGGAGAAGATCCCTTACCAGCGGTTCGTACTTGTCAACGCAAACCTTGCAAATCAGCACCTGTTCGGCGCGCTCTTCTGCGGTGAGGCGGGCTCGGCAGCGCCCGGCGCAATTCCCAACGGCTGCCTCGACAAATATGAGCTTTCTCGGGGCGGGGAGATCCCGGAGACAAGACCACTCAGGCCCGCGACACAGGTATCCATTTGTCTGGCCGCTCGGGAGTTGGGCATGGCAACAGGGGCACAAGACTGGTCTGTACATGCCCCCAGGGTCGTCTGGGAGGAGGTTACTCGGGGGCATGTTGAAGACGCCACCAGGGTGGTAACACGGTTCTTCGTTGGGCATGGTGGATGAGGACAAGACTGCGCAGCTGGATACAAATGGCAAAGCAGAGGAGTCTATGGAATATGGGCATGACCGACTCGACACAAACGCAGGATGTTGTGTTCGGAAGGCTGGCCATTATAACGCTGGGGCTCATACGGACAACGACCAGCAGACGGCAATTTGGCAAACCGTCCATGGCAAGTGCGTAAGTAGGATTCAATTCCGTTCGATAAAGGTTAAGCAAGGCGTTGCTCATTATCCGTGGACACGTCCCGGACAAGTCCATGAGAAGCCTCAAAGTAAGAGAGACGTCAAAGAAAGCAGCCCAGGCGCCAGCCGGCGCTTCCAAACTCCAAATCGCCAATAGCGCCGTCCCGCTCACGCTATGCAAATGCCAAACGAACAAACAATGATCAGCCCCATTGTCGAGGCGAGTTGGCTGCTCCCCGAAAGAAGAAGCGGTGCCGATCACAACGCTATCGAACCCCGTTTGGAGCGACAGCGCTGCACGATGCTCTTGAGGGCGACGCCGAGAATCAACAAAACTTCGAGGCCGAGTATGCCGACCCAGACAATGTTGAGGATTGTTCCTTCGTCCAGCTCTCTGCATGTGGCGAGGAAGGCGGCCATGTTGCGTGCCCTCGGCGGGCGGTTCGAGACGGGGATCGTGGCAACGGCAAACGGCGATTCTTGGTATTGAGAACGCAATGACTGATGGCCCCGATGGATGTAAATGTCAGAACGTAGAAGAATGGTGCCCGGGTGGACGGGCGCTGCGGCATAACGCTGTGCGCGTGCTTCATGTCGCACACGGATTGACGCTGCTACACTCACCTCGGCTCGATCGCGTGTAAGTCTCAGCCGTTTCAAGGCTTTTCGCAACGGGCAACGCAACGCTGTGCTGGCTAGCAACGGCGACGCTCGTTCGCACTCAGAAGAAGCGCAACCTGCTGAGCAGCCGGCACCTACAGAAGGAGCGGAAGGGCGCCTGCATCCATCTATCCATCCTCCTCCTCCTCCTCCTCCTCCCCCGGCCGAGAGAGGGGACGAGGCCCGGTCTTATCTGTCACGGGAAGCTGAGACGGGCGTTGGTCACGCTGACGGCGGCGCCCCTTGGAGATGCCACCCTGGCCCTCGCAGGGACGGGCCAATGACGGCATCAGCGCTACGGCAAGCCGGCGCCGGGGATGGGGGCGAGCTGGAGCCCTTGCCCAGCGGCGGGCGCCGGCGGGCTGGTGTTGGGGCCCGGGAGTGGACGGACGCCCCACGCGGCCAGCCACCCTGTTCGCGCCGGGCGTTGTCTCGACTTCTAGAAGACGCATGGCCACGAGCGCCAGGAATGCGCCGAGTTGGCTTGCCCTCCGTCCTGGCGGAGATGCGGCCACCTCGTCCATTCCCTCTTCTCCCTCGCCGCCAACGTCGAATGGTGCGCGGCCTCACGCCATGTTTCTCTTCCAAGCGTTCGCCAGCCCATCGATGGCCCCTCGTCGACCCCCCATCCCCCTTGCTTGCCCGTCTGCGTTGGTGGAAAAAGCGCCCCGTCGACGGGGGCCGGGCCCTGGGCTCGGTCAAGCCACCGTCTTGGCCGGCGTGTCAATGTCGGTGAGCGCTTTTCATCGTTGCCGCCGGCTCGTGCCCGTAGGCCCTCTGCTGCGCGATTGACTTTGTTTGGGCGATGCGTCCTCGCAATGCCGGTGTCGTTCTTCGGGACACGTCGGCCGCTGGTACCAGTTCGCGCTAAATGCGTCCTCCTGTCGCTGCCAGCGATCGATTCATTCCCGGCGGCACTTCGACCCGGCGCGGGGCGGGTCCCGGGACGAGTCGAGGCCTGCAGGCTGCGTCCATCCGTTCAGAGCTTCATGGCGCACGCAGCTATGTACTGAGCTGTAGATGGCCTATCCAGGTCCGGAATCCATTAGTCTGACGGAGCTGGCGCCGCGCCGACGCCATCAGGAACCACAGCAGCTCTTGGTCCCCGCCGCCGCTCTGGGCTTGTGGCAGAGAGCTACAGTACCAACGATCCTCTCGAGAACCACCGGCAGAGCCAAACGGTGCCTGGATGGAACTACCAGCTAACCCGTGTCCTGTTTGCGCAATCAACACATGGATGGATACTGCGACTGCGGCGCGGCGCGTGAAACCGGCTTGCACTCGCCCAGGTGGCCCCAGCCACATGGAAGCCCCCCAGCGCCGGCTGGTGATGACGTCGCACTTTGCCCCTCACGTCCATTGGCGGACCCGCGCGTGGTGACGGGACACGCCATCCCCTTCCCTACCCCAACCCATCCATAGACATCTGGCAGCTTCTTCGTCCCCGAATATCCTACAAACGTGACTCTTTGACTTCTGCAAAGCTCAGTCACAATACCTTGTGCTCCCGTCATTTTAATCCAGCCCAACTACTCTACCGGCCATCGCAGCAACTTTCACTTCACCCTCCCCGGAAGTCAACAAACAGCTCTCGCAGCGGGGTAATCACAAGCTCACAATGGCGACCAACTCTACCGTCCACGTCAAGAACATTGCCGCCGAGACCGGCGACACCGAGGTCAGGGACTTCTTCAGCTTCTGGTAAGCTCCCCGTCTGCTGCGGCGTGCCTGGCTCCGCGTTTCCCCCCTGCTGACCCTCAACAGCGGCAAGATCTCCAGCTTCAACGTCAGCTCCGATGGCAGCTCCAAGACGGCCGAGGTCACCTTCGAGAAGGAGACGGCCATGAAGACGGCCCTGCTGCTCAACAACACGCGGCTCGGCCCCAACCACATCGTCGTGACGAGCGCCAGCGGCGAGGGCGACGACGGCGCCGCGCCCCTGTCCAAGGACGCCGCCGAGCGCGACTCGGACGAGCTCACGCAGGAGGAGAAGCCGCGCACCCGCGTCCTGGCCGAGTACCTGGCCCACGGCTACGTCGTCGGTGACGCCGCCATCCAGCGCGCCATCGACCTCGACGCCAAGCACGGCGTGTCCAACCGCTTCCTCGCCACGTTGCAGAACCTCGACGAGCGCACCCACGCCTCAGACCGCGCCAAGGCCACGGACCAGAGCTACGGCATTTCCCAGCGCGCCAGCAACCTGCTCACCGGCATCAACTCGTACTTCGAGAAGGCGACCAACACGCCGACGGGCAAGAAGATTGTCCAGTTCTACACCAACGGCGCCAGCCAGGTCCAGGACATCCACAACGAGGCCCGCCGCCTGGCCGACCTGAAGAAGGACGAGCACGGCGGCAGCGCCTACAAGGCCGCCGGCCTGGAGAGGGTCTTTGGCAAGGAGAAGGAGACCTCTCAGGGCGCTGCGGCCCCGACGACGGGCACCGCCAACCCCACGCCCGCTGCGCCCACCCAGGAGATCCCTGCGGTCAACCCCGACACGAAGACTGGCTGAAGGGCTTGCTGTGGGTGTTTTGGCATGATTGGTTACGACTTCAACGACCTTGACGCACGCCTAGTAGCAGTAGGTAGTGGAGTAGCATAATAGTTGATTCATCTACTTGCTTCCAGCATGAGATGCCTGTCCATGCACTGCATGCCCTTCCATGCACCGCCGCTCAGAAGCAGGTAGTGGTTTAGCATAACTATTGTTGATTCATCGATACTCGGTCTCAACCCAATAAATCATCTCCCATGCACGGCCCGCCTTTCACTTGGTCGTTCTGGAATGAGGGTCAGCCGAGGCCACTCGTTTCATCAAGAGGTGACGCACGTTCATTTGCCTTTGCTGCCCTTTGCAAACATCTCCTTGACATTGTCCTCCGTGAATGAATGGGGGTTTGACTGCAGGTGGTCGATCTCAGCCTGCAACGACTTTCTCCTGTCGTCGGTGCTCTCCTTCGCCAGGCCCTGTCCGGATCCAGGGGGCTGGTGCAGCTGGGCGCCAGTCTGGCGCTCCGGGGGCGGGGACTGTCGGCCTTCAGGCATGGTTTGATGTGATATGGCTTGAATGCTGGCTGGGGAGCAGTTTCGTGAGCGTGGCAGTGTTTCACGTTCCGTTGAATGGTAAGGTTGAGGAGAACAGTGTCACGTCCAGACTGCAAAAGGCGGAGCACTTATGGTCGGCCATGCGAAGATGGCGTCATAGGGCCGTTACATCATTAGGGAGCCGCCGCCGTCGCTGTGAGGCGGGAACAAGGCGGCGCAATCGGGATGCTGTCAAGATGACGAGACGTGGTGGACCATGGAGCTTTTGCTCCTGTTGGTGGATCGCTTCCGATCGGCTGTGGTGGCGGCACCTCAGGCAAGCCAGCCAGCCCAGGTTGAGACACTGGGCTACTAGGCTAGGTCCTCAACGTCCGCCCTGCAAGCCCTAGGGGAAAATGTCTAAAAGATGCAATGCTCCTCTCTACTTGAGGCGTCGCGACCCAGTGTCTGTTTGGCTTGTCATCATTGAATCCCGTGCGGCGTCCAGCTTGTTCGCCCTCGTATTCCTAACTGTGCAAAGGTTACTGTATGGGCTCGGGCTTCCATGTTTCCTCGCCCCCGAAGCTCACCCGATAGGTAGGGCAACTCGAAGCTGCGTCATGGCAGTCTCGATATCACGACTGTACCGGTACCAAATGCCGCCCAGCACCATCATCATATGTTTTCGGAGCGCAGCCGTCAACGGCAGCTCGCTTGGAAGAGCGACGGCTCCGTGACCTAAAAACAGCTGCTGATGCTCGCGGCGCTAAGGCCTCCGTCGGTTATGGGTCCGCCCTCGGTAGCTGAGAGACAGCTGCCCCTTGGCTTCAGGGGACTGAGGGGCCGCAACGGGCCACCCTAGTGCCCGTCGTCCCTGAGACTTCAGCGGTCGAGCCCCACCACCCCGCACCCGCGAGCGCTGCAAGTCCCGCTGCGTCGGGGCCCTTTTTCTCCCCTCCCCAACCACTTAACGCGGCATCAAACGTCGCAGCGTGTCGAGGTCGTACGTTTTGACAACCACAAACGGTCGCACCTCCACCCTTCACCTCTCCCTCCTGCTATCCCGCAACAACCGTGACAGGAGGACCGACAAGCACGCAGCCGGCCCATCTCGACGCCGACACTCCCGTCATGCCGGATCTCAACTCGGTCCCTGCCTCGCCGCGCTCGTTGGCAGAACCCCTTCGGCAGTCGTCGTCGCAGCAGCAGGCGATGCCTCCGCCGCCCGTCCCCCCGTCGCCGTCCCTCAACATCCTCCCTTCCAACCAGAATGCCGTGAGCCACAGCTCCAGTCACAGCCGCAGCCATAGCCTGAGCATGGCCCACGGCACCGACGGCGTGCCATCGCCGCAGCTCACGGCGTCGCAGCCGCTGCAACATCAGCTGGAAGCCGGCGTCGGTCCTGGCCCTGGACCGCTGCGACACCCTCGGCCGTTGACGGCGTCCGAGCTGCACATGCAGTTGGAAAAGGAACAAGAGGCAGTGGTGCGTACAACTATTGATTCGCCGGGTTCAAAAGCCAAGGGACCTCTCTGACATGCCGCTTCCAGGTGAACCGATTGACTCGCGAGCTCTCCCTTCTCCGCGCTGCCCAGAACGCCTCCGTCGTGTCCAACGCCTCCTCCGCGTCCGCCACTGCATCGACGCATGAACCCATTGCCGACTCCTCCCTGCTCTCCGGCTCGGGCTTCAGTATCCCTACGACCCGTCGTCACCATCGCAATTCCTCCTCTACTTCGCAGAACCCCACTGGGCCACTCGCCTCGTCGTACGAGGCGCGACACCACGGTATCCCCCGCCAGCCACAGCCGGTACCTCTGTCACGGCAGGACAGTTCAGCCTCCAGAGGGAGCCAGACAAACTCTCCAGGGCCTCAGATTGCCTCCCTAGACCCGTCCAGCTACTTCCACCACCAGAGAGTGCCGCCGCCGTCGTCGTTGCCAATGAGCTCGGTTGCTGCCACCCCAGGCAGTGGAACCGAACAGCTGAGCCCGGGTCTACTGCCCGCAACATCTCGCTACGAGGAAACGGCGTTTTACAGAAACGAACTTGAGTCGGCCAAGAAGGAAAACGAGACGCTCAAGAGGAGGATCCGCGAACTCGAGCGGATGGTTCTGAGCAGGCGCACAAGCGAGACAAGTCGAACGAGGAGCGAGAGCGTCAGCACGACAGCCAGTGCGAGCATCACTCCAGCTGGCGGTACCAGCATTGCGGGTCCTCGCGACGGGGCAGTCGTCAGACCGGAGCGCGGGCGCGGAATGACCAGCCAGAGCGTCGCCAGCATCACCAGCTTGGGTGTTGGGGTCCCAGAGGAAGAGGTCAAGGTGGGAGAGAGTGCCGCCAGCTCGGGGTTGGCAAATAACCCACAGTGATAACCTCGAAGCATAGCTTCACCATCACGTTTGCCATAGCATTGCACATAACGGAAAGGGGGGCATGGGACGCGGCTGTGACCGAAACGGTTAAGACGGGAGTCTTTGATAGCAAGCGGGCCAGATTGCTTTGGTATACTATTTCTTATTCATCTCGTGGTCTCGGACGTGAAGGAATTTGAGAGACGAGAGACGGCCTTCCTATTGTGTCGCCCCACGACACCATACACTCTTGTGAGCTTAGCTTTCACCCTTGTATCTGATTGCTAGACCGTAGTTTGAGGCACCCGGGCCAAAGAAAAGTTTTACTTCCTTTATGCGTTCGTATGAGTCTTCGATTCCGTCAGGTTGCCCAGATAGAAACCTCGGCTAGGTCTCCCCGTCTTCCTGCTCGCGCGACCATGTCACCCAGCCTCTGTTCTTTCTCTCAACAATGGCGGCTTCCGGAGCTTTCCCTCGTCTCAACACCGAGCTGCTCGTACCCTTGCCGCGAATCGCCATATCATCCGCCTCTGTTGCTCTCGGGTCGGGGGTGCTTGGAATGGCTTGGCGGTCGCGCTACTCGTCGTCTAGCCGTTTCCCCCTCGACTGGAGCCCCTTTGACGGCGTGTGGTCGCTGCAGTCGATGATACTCGCGTCCCGGCGCTCGCGTTGCAGGCGTCGGTTCCACAGAGGAGCGTCGGAGTCGGAAGCGACGTCAAAGTCGTTTGTGTCCTCGCGAGGGAATAGCTTGCGCTTCTTCCGTAGAGGTATGTCCGAGTCCGAGTCCTGGTCGAAGATGCCCCTTCCCTCGAGCTTGGGCTTGATATTCGCGTCGGCTGCGAGTCGAATATCTCCCCAGCCACACCTTTTGCCCGCTGCTGTGGGAGATTCGAGCTTGACGGCGGACGACGGATCCCGGCCGAGACAATGTGAGTCGTCGGCGTACAGCTCGTCGGACTCCTGGTCTAATTGGAGCATGTCGACGTACTTGAGCTCACTATCAGAGTCGGCATCGTCTTCAATTGCGTACTTGAAATGCCTTGCTCTAGCCAAGGTCGCATCGTCGTCACTGTTGGATAGTGCTCCGGGGCGTCGCGGTCCCGCCGCTTGGTCGCATTCGATGCTTGGAATAGTGTTTTCCACGGCCCCCTCTTTGGCCATTTTCTGCCGAAGGAACTGCTCCGTCTTGATGACAAGGTTTCGCAACGTGACCTGGTCCTCAAGAGACGGCAGGAGTTTGAACCCAGCGGCGAGAGCGGTGCGGTGCAGACGGGACTCAAAGGCGCTCTGTTTTGCCACGGCGCCCACATCGTTGCTCAGGTGCTTTTGCTCCTCGAGGTCCCGTTTGAGGCTTTCGTTCTTGTCGAGAACCTCCTTGAGCTTAACCTTGTGCTCTTCGAGGTCCTTGTTGAGGGCGTTGACTTTGTCGTGCTCATCCTTTAGCTCGCTTTTGGTGCTGTTCAACTCCTTGGTCAACTTGTCTCGGGTCTCCTGGAGGGAAGTGTTTCGGGTCACAAGAGCCGTAATCTTTGTGGCTTGATCCTTAAGTTCTTTGTCCATTTTAGCTACCTTCCGCTTCAATCTCTTGTTTTGCACGTTTAATGCTCGTTTCTTCTTCCGCTGAAGGATCAACTTGTTCTCCAGCTCCTTGACTAGCTCGGATAGGGCCTTCTTAGGAGTGTTGGAGATCTTGTCATCTCGCTTCGAGGATCTTGTGTCGGCCGGTTTGGATACAGATTTGTTCGTTTTGACGGCCTCTGCTTCCGCGGTGGCGATCTCCCTCGCTACGGCGGCCTTGCGGGGAGGATTTTGCTCCTCTTGCTTGACTTCCATGATGGGCTGTGTAGGGTGAGGGCGAGGATTCTCGTGCTCGGCATGTGAGATGCGTAATCCGAGAAATCACATGCAGCCCAGCTATGTCTTGAACAGCGTTGAAAAGGTGTCGGAAACTTGAGCGCGCTTCGACTTTGAATCAAGTGTGTAGGAAGCAAAATGGATCAGCTTGAAAGCTAAGTTGCAGTGCGATGGCAGAAAGAAAATGTGTGGAGAGGAAAAAGAATCACCTGCCCAAGACGGAATCGAAGCTCTCTTAAAGTCTGCAAGAGAAAGGGTACGTGGAGGAGAGATGGCACTGAACGAGCACAGACAATAGGTATTGAATCTCCCGATGGTTGCGGTTGGCAACCGAGCTCTGTTTACTTGCTCGTTGCTCTTCGCCAAGCTTCCAACTTCGTCCATACCTTCAACCTGGACCACCTGAACAGAGATTGTTCAGTTGAGTATGTGACCGACGGCCGTTGCCTGAATCCAAGCTATCCAGCGTGAAAAAAGACAACCATCTTGCTTTTATGCTCTGCGCTCTTCTCTGTCTCAATTAAACATTGCCTGATCGAAGATGGTTTACTTGAGTCTTTAATGCTGCTTCAAGTTCGCATGTCCACTGTTGCTACTCTGCTCACCGTTAGACACGCCTGGGTCCAGCACGTAGGAACTCTTTTTGACTTCTCAGGTTTTGATCTGCCCTAAGCCCAGGCCGCATCATCGACTCGTGCATCAGCCGCCACAACGCGTCAATGCAGAGAAAAAAAGAGGAAACGTCTATCTAAAATCGAATCGTCGCAACCAAAGCCAGGGCCAGGAGAACATATTGTGAAAGACCTTGGAAGGAGCAACACCCACCGTTTCGATGCCGCCGTCGTCGAGATGCAGTCTTGAAGCAATCCAGATGTCGATCCCAGCAGATAATTCAAAAGTAATCCAGTACAGCGCAGCCTTGTCATCAATGCACTCGAAAATCACGGACCGGACACTGCTCTGTTTCTCCACGCAGAACCACATTTCACGGGCCGCCGCAAGTGGGCCACGGCCGGCATGGGCGTCTCCGTGTGCTTGGGTGGGCGGGGTGTAAACGGCTTGACCGCGATGTTCCGACGTGTGCGTCCCCGCACTTCGCTTACACCACCTCATCCTCTCGTCATGCCGAGGGGCTGTTTTGAGATGACCAAGATACAGCAGGGCCACGACAGCATCCCCCATTTCGAGAATTAGGCGATCAGCCGGCCTTCGTTGGCCATCGCTTCAGCTCATTATTAGTCTCCGGGCATCAACGCCCGCCCGTGGGAGCAGCACGATGAAAGCAAAAAGAGTCGACACAGAAAGCACCCCGCTTCTCCCAGCGCGGCACCATTCATCGAGTAGATTCGCAAGGCTCAAGACTCCAGCTCTGCTGCTCGTCATTGTAGCAACGGTGCTGCTGCTGACCACGCATGCCGTCAACCTGTGGAACCACTTCACCTCGGCCTCTCGCCTTACAAGAATTGACCGCGTGCAAAGATGCTCCATCGAGAACTTGCACGCCGACCTGTCGTTTCTCGATAACGCCAAGCCAATCGAGGGGGATGAGTTTCTCCAGCGAAGAGACCGGCTGGCCCAGGCGTTGGCTTCCGACGGTGTGGATGCCTTTGTCCTCGAGCCGGGATACACGTTTCAGTACGCATGAAGCTCTCGATGCTTTGCAACGTTGTTTCATTCATGACTGACTGCGCAGGTACTATGGCAACATCTCGCAGACGGACTGGGAACCGTGGGAGCCCGAAGAACGCCCATTCTTGATGCTTATCTTACCCTTGACCGCCCCGGACGGTACCGTCTCTGCCAGTACGGCCTTTCTCGCACCTCGCTTCGAGGAAGGCCGCGTGCGGATGCTTGGCATTCCCTCACGCGACGCCGAGCTCGAAATCGTCAGCTGGGAGGAGCACTGGAACCCGTACGACACGCTGCTCAAGTCGCGGCTCTTCGGTCCCAAGTCCACCGCCCCTCCGACACTCATGGTCGACGAGGAGATGCGCGACTTCATCGTCCGCGGGCTGGCAGCTTCTGGCTTCCGCACCGTCGGTCTGTCGTCCGCCGCCGAGCTCGTCCGGCAGACCAAGAGCCCGGCCGAGGTTGAGCTGCTAAGGGCCGTCAACACGGGCACCGTAGCCGCCGTGCGGGCCATGCGGCCGTGCCTCATCCCGGGTCTGACGGAGGACGACGTGACCACCATACTCGACAACACGATGCTCTCCGTCGGCTTCGGCTTGTTCTTCAACATCGTGCTCTTCGAAGAGCATGGCGCGCTGCCCCACGGCGGGTTCGTCACCGGCGGCAAGATGCTCACCTACGAGAGCATGGTCGTTATCGACGTCGGCGCTCACTACCAGGGCTACTCGTCCGACATATGCCGCAGCTTCCTTATCGACCCGCCCAAGCACCCGCGCCGTGGTGCAGAAGCCGATCCGCGGCGTGCCGAGAAGGAAAAGGTGTGGCAGATTGTATTCGAGGCGCAGACGGCCGCCGCAAAGGCCTTAACACCAAATAACACAGCGGCAAGCGTGGACATTGCGGCGCGCACCGTCATCGAAGAGGCGGGATACGGATACGGATTCACCCACCGGCTGGGCCACGGCATCGGCATCAAAGCACACGAGTCGCCCTACCTGAACAAGTGGAACACAGCGGCAGTCTTGCGAGCCGGCATGACCTTTACCAATGAGCCTGGCATCTATCTCGAGGGCAAGTTTGGAGTGCGGCACGAGGACGTCTACCTGGTCACAGACGACGGGGGTGCAGAGCTCCTGACTGGGCAGCGGGCAAGAGGCCTGTACGAGCCTTGACGTGGGGTATCGTATTTCTCAGATGAAGGACTTCTAAACATCACAGACGCTCTATCTATATGGTCGTCAACGAATCATGGCACAGCCTGTGTTTCTTGGAAACCCTGCACGGGAAAGCCGCTCGCAATGGCAGCCCCTTGCACCTCTTGCAGCCATGGCGGGCCGTTGCCTTGAGCAACCGGGCGGTGCGACAGGCTGCAGTCGACGTACACCGAGTCACTGAGGTATGTGTAGTTGGAGATCTCGACGGCACATTCAGACAGCGCACCGGGGAACGGCGAGGCGCTGAGCGCGGCGCAAGTCCACGCCATCTGCTGGAATATCTCGGTCATGGTGTGCGTCCAGGCGGAAACGCTCATGCGGATTGCCGCCGCCTCAACTTCAATGTGTATGAGCCGCAGGCCGGGGCATTGCGGCCCGTCCTCATCGCTACCATCCCACACGGACATGCCTGACATGGGTTCTCCGTTACGACAAGAGAGCGAGGCACTGCTAACTGCCTCCTCGAGACAGCGCAAGACTATCGACCCGCACTTTTGCCACTGCTTGTTGACGTAGTCTGATACTGTCGAGTAGACGCACTCATCGGCGGTGCCCGTGATGGCGGGAAGGGAGCCGATGCTGACGAGTTGCGGGTCGCCTATGCCATCCAGCGGGCCGAACAACTGGCACTCGTACTTGAACTGAGCGACGTGGAATCCATCCGGAGGAGGCGGATAGGGCCGTCGCATCAGGAGCATGCCCCAGATGGCCGACTCCATGATGTGCATTTGAACATAGTGCGGGGAGAGCAGAACTCTGCGGATCTCAGCGATGAGGTTTCTCGAGGCGTTACCGTTGACAATCTGGGCATGCAGAGATCGAGCAATTTCGTCGGGCGAGCCCCCAGGCGACTGCGCCGGCACTTCTCGGTGCCAGTAGCTGCACATGAGCTGCAAGGCCAGGGCCAGGTCTATCCCCCCCGCGCTGGACGCCCACGTCGGCCGTCTCTGCGACAGCCCCGGACCGAGCTTTTCGAGTATGCACATGGACGTCTCCGGGCCGTTGAGGACGAGCACTATCTGGCGGATCGGGCCTTCGAACAGCAGGGTGACTTGGCGAGACGGCTCCGGGCCGGGCTCGTCCTGGTAAAAGTGGAACAGTTCATCCCAGAGCTCCCGGGTGAAAACCGCCAGGAGGCGATCAAGGACGCGGTCCACGTTGACACGCACGACCTGATCGCCAAGGTAATAGTGAGTGAGGAGTTCGTTGCCGAGCCCGTCGGCCAGGGCCTTTGCAAAGGCGGCCATAAGTGCACCGGCGATGAGAGGCGGCACTTGGACCTCGACGGGCTTGGCGTGCCGAGAGAGGCGTGTGGGAAAAGCCGGCAGAGGCGGCTTGTAGGGCGATACGACCGTCCCCGGTCTCCTGAGAGTGTCAGGCAAACCAGGCAATGGTGGCATATCTAGTCATGACTGGCCGGGTGGTTGGCAACAAAACAGAGCGAGAGGCATGAACGAAGGCACGCATGCAACACGCAGAATCGCAGGTGTGATGGAATTATGAGAGTGAACGACTTGCGGGCAGGCTTTTCGCCCGTCTCGCAGAAAGATTGCCGCATCGCAGCCGTCGTGCGCGGCGCACACAGAGGCAACGCCGCGGCTGACGTTGCGTCGTCTCCATGAATTGCGCGTCCCGCTGACAAAGAGGGTAAGGCCGTGTCGAGGGCCGCGCGGGTGCGGCAGACGGGCCCCTCCCACGGCGCTACCCGAGGCAAAGGGATAAAAGGAGAGGAAATTTCCGTCCATGCTCATCTCGACGCTCCACGGGGACGCGACAGCGTCGTCCGAGGGCGTCGCAATGAGTCTTCGTGCGTTGCGGCCCGGGGAGTGGGTGCGCTGGGGCGAAAACCCCGAAGTAGCCGCGATTCTCGCCGCAACACCTCGCGACATCTATCACGTCGCATCGGAGACGAAATGCTTTGAAGTCATTCTTGAGCCGCTCGTTCGTGCGCAGTGTTCCTGTGCCAAATGAGGGCGCAACAGCTCAAGGCCTATTGAATCGTCTCGACAGCTCTTATTTCCCGCCCTCTGCCTTGGATGGGAGGCCAGAGGCGCCAAGGTGACGGAGCGGATCGAAATTCGTATTCAGGATCGTCTACCCGCGGGGTTTGCCACTCTGTGCCAGCTATGACTGGTTGTGTCTCAAATGTCGGGTAGAGATGACGCGGCTCGAATTATCGGTCGTTATGCTGTTGGCGAGGTCGAGGGCCTAGATGCAGTCCCGCGAGTCAACCAAGGTGTAGGGTAGCCGCCGCTGGGCGAGCGCAGCCATGGGATTGAGGTGTTGCTCTTTGGTTCATAATAAATCAACGACCGACATATTAGGCTCGAGGCGAGGACGCGGAATGGTGAAATATAAATTGGACCCGCCTCTCGCGCCCAAGTTGGAGAGGGGAAGTTGTTCAGGACATGCGTCGAACCCCGATGGCCTAGGCTTCCCAGTTATTGCCATGGCACTCCTGTCACCTTCGAATCACGACACACTTTCCTGCAACACCCCCAATCGCTTCGAGCGTGTAGATGGAATACTAGAATAATAATCGCTCTGCCTCGTGCACGGCAGGCTTATCGAGAGACGGCTTCTCTGAGCCGTCTTCTCCCGTGGTCAGGAGATGAGTCTGAACATCACGCTTTCGATGGCCTGTTCGGCAACCGAGCCCCCGAGTCCCCGCTCAGGCCCACTCTGCTGTCAGGTGCCGGGCGCATTGGATCCACAGTGAGCTGTCGTCGTCATGGCCTTATTGGCATGCTGGCAGGCCTCGATGGGAGGCGAATTGGCATCAGAGAATGCGAATGCAATGCGGAAGATGAGAGAATCGTCGTCCATGATCCGGATGAAAAACGCCATGGCTCTCGGGCGGTGCCTGAGCGATGTCGGCCGCCTCGCGCGGGGTCGTCGACGGGAGGGGATGGATGGATGGTTGTCTGATGGCTGATGCAGAGCTCCCGAGTCACCGTGCTGTACCTGGAGGCAAGGTACCCTGAACGGAAGCCAATAAGCAGGGCCCAGCGGACTCCGCCGAGGCCACCCAGACGCCGCGACCTGAGAAGGTTTCAGCCATTTCGCGCTCTGGACGAGTAGTCTGGACGAGCCATATACAAGGAGATGAGGAGCTCCAGGCCACTGCCGCCGCTGGGCGCGGGGCGACGCACAGTCAGAATCCATGCCGGTACCAGACGCTGACTGGTCTGATGCTCAACGCGCCGAAGCCTCCGGGGAGGGGCAGCCCAGCCGATCCCACGTCAAGTCCGAGTTCCCCCAACAGGCCATGGCCATCCACACACAGCCTCGCCGCGGAGACATCATAGCCACTGCAGAGAGCCGGATTGCTCGCCCAGCCGCGTCCGCAGCTCGTGCTCTGCGCGTCCAAGGACCCCGAGCTGGCCTCGATGACCCTCGCCGCCAGTCGAGGGGCGCGCTACGGACCACTTCACGAACCATGGTGGGTCGGTGACCAGCTTCCCCGGATTCCACCCCGGGCAGCCCGGGCCTGCAGGCAGCGCGCTAAGCCCAAACGGGCACCTAGGTCTGCTTGCCATAGCCCGTATGTCGCAGTCACGCGATCCCAGAGGCAATGGCAGTGATGCTCGCTGAATGGCACTTACCCCGCCCGGCCTGACGAAACCGCAAGGGGCCAGCCAGCAACAGCTGCTCCCTTGGCTGAGCACCTCAGGCACCGCCTTCCGGCCGCCGATAACAGGACCTCCTTCCCCTCTCTTCCCCTCCCTCCTCCTCCTCTTCTCCCTCCTTCACTATCAACATCTGCCTCTTCCATCTCACCCATCTTGCAATCCCAAGCTTCCATCAACAGGTTTGTCCCACCAGCCGCTCCGGGCATCAGGAGAACTCCTGGGCCATCTGCTCGTCCCATCGACAGAAGCTGACTTGACCTCGCCGCATAGCGATTACGCCCTCTTCTTGGCCGTGATCACCATCAGCTCCCACCATGACTGAACCACTCTCCAAGGTCGATTCTGCCGTCCAAGGCTTGTCATCCTCGCCGCCCAAGGAGAAGGGCCATAGAAGGACAAGCTCCAGCGCGGCTGGTGTGATGAACATCAATGACCTAGGTAAGCTCCCCAATCCCCTTCACTCGTCTTCCCCATGCGCCACCCCCTCGCATTACCAGCCTCTTACAAAGAAGGGCTTGCTGACGCATGCGTATCAACAGAGAAGGACAAGGTTGAGATTGAGCTTCCCATTGAGACGCAAAAAACGGGGTGGTATGTCACCCGCTGTCTGTTGCATCTGTCGCGCAATCCATCAGCACTCTAGCAATGCAGTCGTTGGTATGTCGACGCTGACAAGCTCTGCGTAGGAAAATCAACTCCAGCCCAATGACAATCGAAGACCCTTCTATCCTCAAGATTCACCTGACGAAGCCTCCTGTCAAGAAGATTGACCTGCACTTCCCCTTAGGGATGGAGGTAACGGCACGGAACCTGAAGGGCGTCACAATCAAGGATGCCATGGATGCCATCCACAAGGCGTACAAGAAGCGGGTGAGTTTCCACAGTTCCCGAAGCATCCACGTCGTACCCTGGCTGACTCTTGCATTCAAGGCCGATGATGAACTGGACAACCCCTACTTGGCTGGTTTCGAGTGGGACAAGGAAGAGTCATGGACGCGGCTGATTGTCCATCTCCAGAAGACGCCCGGCACCACGACGGGCGGCGGCGGTGGCAAGAAGAAGAAGGGCAAGAAGGAGGAGGAGTAAGCTCCTCGCTGTAACCCGATATCTGTTCCAATATTTCCTTCAACTCTTCTTGTTTGGCTTCGCTGGGTTCGTTGCGAGTCGGCGCCCGGGATATTGCGATGAGATACTCTCGCCGGGTTAATTTTGAGCGGCTGCTGTGAGCGCCGCGGCTTATAGTGTTTGATTCAGACAATGGTGTCGGTGCTCCAAGGAATAGACATTCCGGGTTCGCCGGAACCCCGTTTCACCGTGTTCAACCCTCGTCGTAGCAGCCTTTGGTGATGAAGAGGTAGGTTGATGTCAATCTGAGCTAAGGCTATCCCGAAGCGAGACTTGCGGTGCCCACACGCTGACCCTGTTCCGTCAGCCCTGCAAGTACCCGAGACCCACTGCTGCGATTGTCGTGCATGGGGACCGCCAGGCCAAGTCTGGTGGACGCGCAGGCCTTGGTGGATTATTCTTGGGACATCTGCCAGTCCATGAGGCGTATGGAAAGGGGTTCCCAGCTCATATATGAGATGTGCATTGGAAATGGCGATATTCCGGCGTGCGTGCTGCTTTGCTTCGTGGTGTTTTGGCCCGTGGCTCAGGGCCCCTCGGACGGAGCACTATCATTGTTACACAGAAATTGCTAGCATCGCTGTTAGCGATTGGCGCATCGGTTGCAGACAGCTGGCGAGCGGGGCTGTGCGCGGAACGCTGCGCCGAGATGGGCCGGCTACTGTCGGGCCGCCCCTCCTCCGGCTCACGCTCCCCACGGCGGAATCTGACCGGAGGGGAAGCTCGGGGTGAATTTAGGTGTCACGTCATGAAACCGGCAGCGGGCTGCCATTTAAGATGGGCGCCCTCTCCGCTCTTCCCCATCTGCCGACGATTCGGGTGTGAAGCGAGTCGTTGAAGCCCTGAACATCGCCCCGACATTGCCCAAGATGCCTGTCACGCAGTTCGAGACCAAGGAGAAGTACCGTTACCAGAACGGCTTCAACTGTCACTTTGAGTAGGTCCCCTCGACGATGGCGGGAGTCGGCAGCCGGCGGGCTGTGTCTGGGAATGCCTGGGAGCTCCGGGGGCTGACGCCGTGAACAGGTCCGAAGCCGTCGAGGGTGCGCTGCCCATCGGCCACAACTCTCCTCAGAAACCCCCCTTCGGCCTGTACGCTGAGAAGCTGTCCGGCACGGCCTTCACGGCGCCGCGGCACGAGAACAAGCAGACGTGGCTGTACCGCATCCTGCCGTCATGCGCGCACCCGCCCTACAAGCCCGCGCCCGAGACGCGCACCGCGAGCGGCCTGGACGGCGACGACGCCTCCAAGATGCACTACATCCCCAACCAGCTGCGGTGGGACCCCTTTGAGCACGACAAGGCCAAGGACCTCGACTTCGTCGCCGGCCTGCGGCTCGTCGCCGGCGCGGGCGACCCGACGCAGAAGCAGGGCCTCGGCATGTTCGTCTACGCCGCCGGCAAGAGCATGGCCGACGACACCGCCTACTACTCGGCTGACGGCGACCTGCTGATCGTGCCGCAGGAGGGCGACCTGGACATCCGCACCGAGTTCGGCTGGCTGCTCGTCCGCCAGATGGAGATCTGCGTCATCCCGCGCGGCGTCAAGTACCAGGTCCACCTCGTCAACGGGCCCGCCCGCGGCTACGCCCTCGAGCTGTACCAGGGCCACTTCAACCTGCCCGAGCTGGGCCCCATCGGCTCCAACGGGCTGGCCAACGCGCGCGACTTCCAGGCCCCCGTGGCCTGCTTCAGCGAGGAGTTTGGCGCGACCGCGTCCGAGGGCGCCAAGGACTTCGTCGTCACCGTCAAGTTCAACAACGGCCTGTTCGAGACGCGGCAGCCGCACACGCCCTTCGACGTCGTCGGCTGGCAGGGCAACTACTACCCCTACAAGTACGACCTGGGCCGCTTCAACACCATCGGCACCATCTCCTTCGACCACCCGGACCCCTCCATCTTCACGGTGCTGTCGGCGCCCAGCTCCGTGCCGGGCACCGCCGTGGCCGACTTCGTCATCTTCCCGCCCCGCTGGCTCGTCGGCGAGGACACGTTCCGACCCCCCTGGTACCACCGCAACACCATGAGCGAGTTCATGGGGCTTATCTGCGGCGGCTACGACGCCAAGCGCGGTGGCGCGGGCGGCTTCGTCCCGGGCGGCGCCAGCCTGCACAACGTCATGAGCGGCCACGGACCCGACGCCGAGAGCCACGAGGGCGCGCGTGCGGCCGAGCTGAAGCCCGCCAAGGTCGGTGCGGGCAGCTGCGCCTTCATGTTCGAGAGCTGCCTCATGGTCGGCGTCACCGAGTGGGGCCTGCGGACTTGCAAGAAGGTCCAGGAGGGCTACAGCGAGGAGAGCTGGGGAGGCGTCAAGACGCACTGGAAGCTGCCCGAGGGCAAGAAGGTGACGAGCCACCTGGTTTAAGCGAGGGAAGCGTGCGGCCGGATGAGCAATTAAAAATAAAAAAAGGCCGACGGGACAAAGTCGGGGGGATTGGACCTGGTAGCTCGAAGCCGCTGCCACTTTTGTGTAAGCCTTTGCGATGTATAGCACGAGAATGTATGTGCGCAATGATCTCACGACCGAAAACATGGATTAACTCTCCCCTTGTGACTGCTTGCCTGTGCCAATTGGCAATTGCACATGGCTTCTCAACCTACGTGACCAAAGAAAGAGCCAAGTGGAAGAAGGAGAATGGGCAGCGAAGCACGTCGCATTGTGATTTGATCGCTTCAGCAGTTTGAAATAGCTCGGAAGCTTGCTTCTGGTCTGATTCGGCTGCACAATCTGGAGACAACGTGTCATGTCGCTGACAATGTGAGAGCAGCTTTCTGCGCAAGGTAGGGATGTTGGCCAACTACAGGTACTTATAGCGTCAAGTCCCAGCCTCGATGTGTCCAAGGCTCAGTTCTCCCCCGCCTTGGTGTCTTTTTAACCAAATTGTTTGAGGGGCAGAGACAAGAAACCCATCAGCAAAGGCCATTTGGCATGATTTATACCATTGTTGGCCTCCTGGGCGCTGGTGCACTGGCTAGCCAGCTCTTCCGCCTACATGCCATCCATGGCTTGTTCGGAGGATGCCGCCGGAGATCGGACACATCACAGCAGAGCGTCTTCACACTATCGAGGTTTTACGTCAAGTTACGAAATGCCAATTACGTTCTCTCAGAGCGTGATCCCATCATATTCGACTTCCAGCGCGCCGCGCCGCATGTCTTCATTGTGATACCCCCAGAGAGTCATTGGTACAGCGTCATACAGACTCATTATACTGAAGAGGCTTGTATTGACATCCAGACACGATCTGGAGAATGGTCCATGACCGGCAAGCGCACATCAACTCGACCTGCTTTCTGGGGCCAGCTTCCATGCCAGTGGTCCTCGTTTGCTAGCGATGGCGATAGACGAATTGCGGCTACGGCGGAGATCATAGGTTCCAGGCAAACTCGCGAGCTGTACCACTTCATCGCGAGCGCTGAGCAGGATGCCGAGGTGTATTTCTCGCTCTGCACAACACCGCTGTGCTTGCGACTGCTGTATGCGATTGTCTGCCCAATTCCTACCGCGAAGGCATGGCTTGTTCACAAAGTTCTCTGGATCCAACTCCGCATGGTCTTTTCCCGGTATGATTTCTGGGAAAGCCACGGAGCCTGCTATTTCTTTCGCAATTTCTACTGGATGTGGCCGCCACAGTGGGTGAAAGACTTTGAAGTCTGGAGCAGGTTCGCCAGATCTCACGTCGTGCAGCGGCTTTGCTACTGGACGGGAAAGCTGTTGTTGGGGATGAGAGATTCCTACGCGGAGTATGCGTTGGTGGAATAATGAGCGAGCGAAACATGGCTCAACGTGTTGATTTTGGGTCTTTGAGTACACCAATAAGCACCTCGGATTTTGCTCATTTCTTCCGCCGACTCTGTACAGGTATGTAGTCTCTCGACTGTCATCAGTCATGCATGAGATATTAACACTTGTACCTGTAGGCATGGCAGACTGGCCTCCTGACCTGGAAGATGGGGACGTGCCATCGTTCCGTCAAATGTCACCTGAATGCATCGTGCCACAATTAGTGCCGTCCTGCCGCTCTGCTGCCTTAGCTGACGGTCGGAAGTGCAAGGGATCAATAGCGACTTCCTCTTCCGTCAACGCGGAAATTAAACAGCTAACCAACAACCCGCGGCACGGCCGTCAGATTCCTTTACTTTAGGTTAGCTTTGTGCTAAGCTTCCACAACCAACCAACCAACAGCTAACAAACACCCTTCAAATGCTACCTTAGTCGCCAGATTTTCTCCTCTTTGGCATCCGTGTCTCGTGGCAGGAAGTGGGATGAGGCTCTGTACGAAGGGTGCGCCGCAACTTACCTGGTTCCCCGGTTCCCCGGGTCGGTGCAACAAGTGGGCCCCAACAGAAGGCTCTCGCTCTAGACCTTCTAGCCTTCTGCAGGTACGGGCATTCAGGAAAGGCCCGAAAGATGTAATTTTGTTTTGCGGCAAGTCGGTATGAGTCAACCGTGTGCTATAGAGACATATTACTGAGGCGATGGAACGTAATCTCAAGCCTCTTCATCTTTCTGCATCCTAATACTGTTGATCGCCTGCGATCAACCTCAGTAGTCGGCGCCAATGGAGACTCCCATTGTAAGGCTGCTGCTGCTCTGCTTGGCTCTGGCCGTAGGCTTGCACGGAGGCAAGGCATGGGCCGAGTCGGAGCCCCTGTCCAGGGTTGAAGCCAGCTTCCACCAGCCGACTGCCCTGCAGCTGCAACAGATCCATGACAAAATCATAGATTCACAGAAGCAGGCCAACAAAAGAGCCTCTAGAAGTCCGGCAGCGACGAAATCCCAGCACCTGGTTCTCCGAGACGTGAGTTCCGAAGAACTTGATCGGGCAAGGACACTAGTTGCAGCAGCCCGTGCGTCTCAGGCGGCGTACAACAGGTGGAATATCGAGAACCCGCGTCGCAATCACTATGAAGTCAAACAACCAGGGCACGTCTCTCAAAAGAGGCAAGATGAGATGTCTCCACCAAGCTTCTCCCAAGAAACCCTTGATGCTATCAAACTGGTTGGCGACGTGGATGCGCAGGAGATGCATAACAACGGCTCACTCCAAAATTTTCACAATGAGATGAGAGAGCATTTCCAATCCAACTCCAAGCGCCAGGCAAGAAGTGAAGGTTCCGAGTTTGCGGACAATGAACCTTCCAAAAGAGCAACTGCGTCGTCCTGGTGGCTAGGGCAAATTGATCACAGTTATGGATCTCAACCTTTTGGGGGAAATTCTTCGTACAAGGCAAATCTCCCTCTGTCGCAGCCCCAAACTAGACTTATTCTGACTCTTAAAAGGTGTGGCGCAATGTCCTGGACTACGGTGCTGTGGGCGATGGCGTGCACGACGACACAGACGCCATTCAACGAGCCATAAGCGACGGGAACAGATGTGGCGCCGGCTGCGACGGGTCGACTGTCAACGGAGCTGTTGTATTTCTGCCAGGCAGTAAGGAAGCACCATTGCGGAGAAGGGGGCGGAAGAAGGAGAATCTTTGCTGACCTTGCTTCAGATCGAGTTTATCGAGTCAGCAGCAGCATCATCTTGTACTACAATACGCAGCTGGTTGGCGAAGCCGTTGGGGTCATGCCAACTCTCCAAGCATCCACGAGTTTCACAGGAAATGGTCTGATTAGCACAGATGTCTACACTGGCCCTCAGTCGGAGTGGTATCTCAACACAGTAAGTCGGAAATCGTCACGGAGTTTGCAGCCGAGCGCTAAGCAAGTGGCAGGCAAATTTCTACCGCCAACTACGGAATGTCGGTATTGATATGCGACTGGCACAACTGGACAGTGTCAAGGCAATCCATTGGCAGGTTGCGCAGGCGACCAGCATGGACAACGTCAACATCCTGTTGAGCAGTGACCCATCGACGACTCAAATTGGCATATGTAAGTTGGCACTTCTTTACCTCGATTAAAGAGCCTTGTCCTCACGCTGTTCCTCTTTTCACAGTCGCGGAGAATGGCAGTGGCGGTTGGTTCAGCGATATTACAATTTCACATGGTCTGTATGGGTTTCTTGGCGGTAACCAGCAGTATTCCGTGGCGAATCTTCAGGTTTTCGGCTCTAAGAATTGCATGGGTATCGCCTGGGACTGGGCTTGGGTAAGTGCTTGCCCTACGTTGCCGTCTCGTCCCGGATGTGGCGTCTCACCTGCTAACATGAAATGTCCAGTCCTGGACACATCTCCACCTCGAAGGATGCGATGTCGCGGTTGATTTGACGGCTCCGGGATCCGACCCTGCTCACCCCGTGGGATCTATCATTCTTGTGGATACAGAAATTGTGAAGTGCACGACGGCGGTTAAGACGTACCATTTCGCCTCGTCAGAGCAGGGTACCACGGTTCTGTCCTTGAGCAACATGAAGTTCTCCGGCTGCACCCACTTCATTGCTTTCCCTGACAATACCTACATCGTTAAAGACGTTTCCGATCTGACGATTGATTACTGGCAAGTCGGGGATGCAGTGGCGGGCGGGAACGTCAGCAATGGCGTCTTCTCTACCAATTTCCCTCGACCTTCGACCCTGACTGATAGCAACAACCGGGGCTCCTTTTTCCGCCGCCCGTAAATCCTCCTTTTAACCCTTCATAACTCTCAGGTTAGGCAGAAACACTGACATCTATGGAACAGGAAACCTTTGTACCTCGATTACTCTACATCTTCCATCGTAAACGCTCAGCCATGGGCGAAAGGTGAGTGCGACCCTGTCAGCAAAGAGACCTTTCACTAACAAGCAGCCCATCAGGCGACGGTGTAACTGATGATACGAGTGTTTTGCAAACGCTACTTAACTATTGTGCCCAGAAGAATCTTGTTCTGTACCTTCCCGGTAAATGTTTCGATCTTAACTGCGCCTTGATGCACGGAACTGACACGCAGTCCAGCTGGCTCGTATATGATCGGGAGTCCGCTTTTGGTGAGCATGAAGTCAAATACTCTTGGGACTATGTGACCACTGTGTCTGACGTTGGCTCAAATAGATACCAAATAATGCACGCATCTTCGGAGAAGCATGGTCACAGCTCGTCGCTTACGGTCCCAAATTCGCTGATGAGCACAACCCTACTCCCATGGTGACCGTTGGCCAAGGAGAAACCAGCGGTACGGTGGAGATGCAGAACCTCCTATTCACATCAAAAGGCGCGCTTCCAGGCTTAATTCTCGTGCAATGGAACATTCAAGCGGCCTCGCAGGGATCCGTTGGCCTCTGGGGTCAGTGCACTTATTCCTGTTCCGTGAAGCTTTTCGTCACTCGACGTCCAAACTGACTTTCTGACAAAGACTGCCACTTCCGAGTCGGAGGTGCCAAAGGCACCGATCTGCAAGTTGCTAATTGTCCGAAGCTGACGGGGACCATGAATCCCAAATGCATCGCGGGCTCGATCATGTTGCTTCTGACGCCGACTTCTAACGGGTAGGGTTGGTTCCGCACGGTTCTAGCATGGTGGTGCTAACCTTGGAGGCAGCTATTTTGAGAACATGTGGGCGTGGGTTGCTGGTACGTGATGATTCGTTTGTCTCATCTGGTAATGCCGATTGCTGAATGTGGACCAGATCATGATATCGATTACCCTTCGTCCGATGCAACCAACCAGATTGACGTTTACGTTGCTCGAGGTAAGTCATTACTTGGGCCGATCTCACTGGCTCTTGAATACTCAGACTCACTCTTTCTCCCAGGCGTTCTTATTCAAGGTGACGGGCCAAATTGGTTCCGCGGCACTGCATCGGAACACAGCGTGATGTACCAGTACAATCTCGTTAACGGCAGCAACGTCTATATGAGCATGATTCAAACCGAGTCGCCCTGTAAGTAGAGGCACCTGGACTAGAGTCAGACGCATGGAAGGGAACTAATCCAATGGTTGGTCAGACTACCAGGGGGCAGCTACTACCCAGGCACCTGCGCCTTTCACGCCTTCACTCTGGGCGGGAGATCCAAAGTTCGACATGTGCGGGTCGGCAACGACAAGCTGTCACGTGGCTTGGGCCATCCTCATTCAGTTTACCGACTCTGTATTCATCGATGGAGCAGGGTTGTATTCGTGGTTCCAAAATTACGGCCAGTCGTGTCTAGACACCAAAAATTGCCAGCAGCGCCTTGTCAACGTATTCCACAACGGCAACCTTGTCTTCAACAATATCGTCACCATTGGTTCGGTTGAAATCGTCACGCCGGCCATCAGCGACACGTACAACCACATTCTCTACGCGGCCGATCATCTCCAGGCGAAAGCGTCTCCGTGGGCCGCTACCATCGGCACTTATACAGACAGCATTGCGCCTCTCAACCGCTCGGTCTCCCCATCGCCCATCAAGAACGGCTGGGTGTCTTTCGGTGACGCTTTCGCGGCTGGTATCGGCGCCGGAATTCCCTATGACAACTTGGGGCAATGTTCACGTGGCACTGGCAGCTATCCGACGATTCTCAACGACCTCTTGAAGCTCGCGTACAACGCACCAGTCCAATATGATCAGCGAGCGTGCAGCGGAGAGACGGCGCAGCAATTCATTAGCAATCAGGGAGTAAATCAGCTTGGCGAGTGGCAGCCCAGTTCCTCAGACTTTGCCACTGTCTCGTTCACCGCCAATGACCTCGGTTTTGGCGATATTATCTCTCATTGCATCTTGGGCTACAAGAGCGACAACCTCTGTCAGGGATCCATCACCGCTGCCAGTGGAATCCTACAGCAAAATGGGATGATCAGTGACTTGGTGCATAAGATCACGGATGGCATCTTGGCCAAGGTCAACAAAGTCGATCCGAAGAGGCGCGTCGCCGTCTACTGGACTGGCTACCCGCGCTTCTTCAGAGTGGCAGACAATACTTGTGACAGCTCTTCATTTCATGAGTACTGGTACGCGGGCCAAAACCTGACACGAGGGCTTCGCCAGCAGCTCAACGCCATTTCTTCGGAATTGAACTCGCAGCTTGAATCTGCCATCAAGAACTACAACGCGCTGCTGACGTACCCATCCTTGGTCTGGATTTCGCCCGACACCATCGACGGCATCTACGATGGCCGCAGATTCTGCGAGAAGGGCGTGGTGGAGCCGCTCAACGGCACCGCGCAGAACTCCGTGGCCTTTTTCTACGAAAAAGGACCGGATGATATCCCCGGACCGCCATTTTCGATGCCCCAATCGAGCCCGAGTGCCCCTTCAACATGGTGGCCGTTCGAGAGCTACACTAGCAACACCTGCAACAATTCGTCTCCTTCATCTGAAGCCGATTGGGGCTCCAAGCTCCTTTGCGATCTCTCCAAGGGCATTTCCAACGGCACAATAAGCGCAGCAAACTTTACCAACGCCGAGGCGCCATACGGAGCCGCATCTACGTCGCCAGACGGGACCACCCTTTTGGCGGGTTCCGACGTCCAGTACACTAAGTTGTTCCATCCAAAAACGCGGACCAACTGGCTCATTGCACAAGCGGTGTTCAATTCACTGAGGCGAAATTAAGGTCTTAATATTCTAGAATGCCTGTCGGCCGTGGTAATTTCGTTTGTACTCTAAACCCAATATAATGGATGCCGCTATTAGGTTCGACTGAGATCTACCGCCACTGAAGGAAGGGCTGGGGAGCTTGTCAGGAGACTACTTCGCGTGATAGTACTAGAGATTCCTGACCACTGTATTTGTACGAAAATAAGCTCAGACTGGGTACCCCCTTTCAATGACATCAGCATTAAACTATCACACAGATGCAGATGGAGCTTCTTAGTCACGAAAGAGTAGCAGAGGATATAAGATCGCAGCATGTCGACCGACCGAAGTGAAACAAATTTTCAATGAAATTCAAAAGGAAAGGAGGAGGCAGAGAAAGAAGAAGATAGCTAGCTATTAAAGGCAATAGAGCTGCCACTGTAGGATTATATATGAGGAGCTCTTGAGGGAAGGAAAACCTATGTTCACTTTCAATTTTCGCGGCTGTATCGCGTCATTGTCGGCTAGGGTTCGGCCAGAAAACCAATTCGCCAACCCTACATGCTGCTACCCCGCCGATCTCGATATATTCTACCATGATGCGGCTTGAATCGTTGTTTCCGCACTATACTCTCTGTTCCCAGCACTAGGGTTTGATATATATCGAGTAACATGAGCCTAGGAGCTCATGCTTCTAGGTCCCTGTCTCCAGATTGGTTTACAAACATCAATGATGAGGCCGAAGTAATTCAGATTTGGCATGTTTTGGTCCCGAATTTGAATCTCAGGATGTTAGTGCGATGTAATATCTCAGACCTCTACATGCGAAACAAGAAGTCCCAATCTCCCTCGCTCATGGTGTCACCATCAGGCAACTCTGAGCCCTTCTTACCACATGCCACATCGAAAGATATTGTCTACGGGGATACTGTCTCCAAGAGCCGCGTGGCGTTTTGGGGTTGGAATGTGGAGTATAGGAGGGTGTGTGGGCGGCGTATTTGTCTCAATAGGAGCGGTAACATTACCGGGCTATACCATCGTGCTTGACGGGCGATGGATGTACAGTTGACGCTGTATCGCATCGGCAGATCAATGGCCATCTTGCTCACAAGATCATCGCCCGCCGTATCTCTCACATTCCAAGTGCTATTTTTCCAGCTTGCAAGGATGTCTTTATCAGGTACGTGTGTCCTTGGTCCTATACTCGATTCCGGTCCGGGGTCAAGTTTCCTTTCTCGCACAACATCGGACATTCGTCAGTAACCGGGACTGAGCTCCCTCGGGGAGACGACAACACGGCCATGCTACTCAACCGTTCATGCCGTCAAGAGGCAGCCCACGTTTCTGCGTCTGATTTTGCGACATCGGATCAGACCGTCCCCGCATCTTGCCACGCACATGGCACGATCCCCTGCCCCGCCCCCGGGTTTTAGGACATTGTGTCAAAAGTTCTAACCTAAAAGACCCCAATACATGAGCCCACTTTGCCAGATGCAGGGTTATAGAAAGGAAAAAGTCCCAGGGCGGGCCACACCACCAAAACATCGGTTCTTTTGTACGCCAAGCAAGAACAGCCATCTCATCCCAGCCGCGATGGGCACCTTTGATGGAGGCAGAAGAACGAGCAGCCTGTGTGGCAGTGCTCAGCCTTCTTAAATCCTTTAGCCGTCGAAAAGCGCAATTCATGGCAAGGCTGTCCCTTGAGCCATCAGAAGCCGGAAGTGCCTCTTGATGCAGAAAGCGTGGTCAACCAACACATTACTGCACCTACGCAG
The DNA here is from genome assembly GCA_024340005.1 of Tolypocladium tropicale. Taxonomy (NCBI): domain Eukaryota; kingdom Fungi; phylum Ascomycota; class Sordariomycetes; order Hypocreales; family Ophiocordycipitaceae; genus Tolypocladium; species Tolypocladium tropicale. Next base: position 177,758 of record JALHBU010000245.1, on the reverse strand, counting down.
AGGAAGAAAATACATTGCTTTGGTGCATTGGGCAATCAACAAGAAGCATGCTTGTCTACAACTAGCTGCAAAGGGCCATGTTGTGAGCCGTTATGGATCAAAGGCACGGCACATGTAGCCGTGAAATAGTGGGTGATCGTACCAGGTGCCCCTTTATCATACGCGATCTTGCATAACCATGTCGTTTTCAAGACGACGCTGCGCGGACAGGCCGTGTCGCCGGCGCCGGCAGCCTCGCATCAATGGTAATATGATTCATAGTCTGACTGATACTTCGCTATCCCATACTCGAAGGATCATCCTCACGTTTGGCGATAATACAAAAGCCCCAGGTACTTGCAATGTTGCTCATCGTTCAGGTGACCTACTCAAATCTCAAACGAATCACGTACATTTTACTAGCTGAAATTGGCCCTCCCCCCATCCATCGAATTCGGGGCAAGTTGTACACGATGGCTTCAATGTTAGGTGGTCGACGAGCATTGCTTCCCTTGATACCGGGACACAAAAAGGGAGCACATACGCCGCTAGCATTCTCGCGCGAGGCAGGCCTCCCGGTAGGGTGGCGTCCGTTTCTGCAGTAGCCTGGCGATAGAGATACAGGTGCAGCACAAATTAGGACATTGGCTTGGCACCAATGCAAGCATGCTGAGCTCGGATACAAAAGTTCCAATCTTATAGGCGTCGGCTGCATCGCGCGCTGTATCACCAGTTTGAGCAACCGATATGCATCACTGGTTTTTCCGAGGCGGCTAAAAAGCTTGTCGAGACCCATGTTTCATTCGTTCGACCGAGTAGGCAGGATCCGAATGGTATCAACTCTGCTTGCGTGGCTTGCGCGAACCAAGCGGCTGACGTCCAAAGTTCCTGACACCGCAGCGAGAACCGCGTCGGCCGAAAGCTGGCTGTCCCCGAAGCAATTGTCCCTACCAGCTAACCTGTTGCGGCGTTGATTGTGGCAGGGGCCTCGGCCACGTGTGCGGGGAAGCGGAAAAACATGCGCTCATGTCAATGCAGCTTATCAGTGGTCAGCTTCTGCCCAAGCACGCATTCCTCAAGTCGTAGCCCGGAACCACAGGATCGTCAAAGGCGCAGTATTTCGCCTCCCAGATGCTGGCGGCAGGACTCGCAGCCGCGGATGCGGCCTCTCAAAACAGAGCCGAATCTGCAGCTCGCGTCGTTGGCGGGGATGGCGGCAGGAAGAGGCCAAGTGGCCAGGGCTCTGGGTTACGGGTTATGGCCATCGTGCCGGGTGGGGATCGTCGTGGTGGCGGCCATCCACGGCGCTAGACATACAAGCTTAATTCTAGCGTCAGCACCTGCCGTCTTGGGCAACTGCCATCTATGCATCTCTGGTTTCCTCCTGAAACGCGCTGCCTGAGGCCAGAGTGCTCTTCCAGATTCGCCCCGAGCAAGGCGCCTCTGCGAGAAGACACTGGCTCAAGGGCCTCTTATGTTCACGACACTTCGGCTCACCAGGTTGGCAACCACGATTCCCCCTTTGACACCATTAACATCTCGAGCCCTGCGAGTGCGCGCGGGGTCAGGTGGACATCCTCTCGATGCCAACCCACCTTCTATTCTTGGGTTACAACAGAGAGGCCTGGAGCGCCCCAGGCTCGAAGCCAAGCCCTTGGCCTAACATTGCGAAGTCTTGGGCGCAGCCCAGCCATCACAGACCATTTCCCGTCTCAGCATTGGCGAGATGCCAGTCGAGCCGAAGAACCTTTGCCACGGCGTTCAAACCAACCCATGCTTTCGCTGGCTAGCGTTGTCTAGGCCCTGGCTATCAGACACTTGCTCAATCCTTCCCCTCTCCCCAGCCTGTCCTGTCCAAAATCGAACCGTTCAGAAAAGGCCAAGGCCCAGCTTGCACCCTGGTTGACAGCTGCGTTCAAGCGCCACACCCTTGTGCGTCAAGCAAAGCTGGACCTACTGCAGGCTGTCTTGCTTGCGGGGGCGCAAGCAAGATTGCGACTTCAGGCCCCATGGCGAGGCAACGCAGGCCCGAGTATTCCGCTAAGGATGTTATGTATGTGCTGATTACGCTGCAAGTACTCAATGTTGCCGTGCGCGCACTCTTGTCGGCCCATCTTATCAAGGCGTTAGCCCACTTGGCGGTCCATCCATCCTTTCACGGGCCGTGGGTCCGATCCGCGGTTGGCGCTCGATAGAGGAGAGATTAAACCTTATCAGCATCGAACCGACCAAGACACGGGATGTTTGTGCCCTGCTCGGTTAATCACTGCTTGGCGGCGTCTTGGCATTATCGCCTCCCCTTCTATACGGACACATTTCTGAAGGCCGCCTGTTCACTCACGAGCGGTTGTATCAGCTGGACGTCTCCTTCCTGTCCAACAGCCTCGGATCATTGGACAAGCACAGCTTGGCCACCCAAACGGTACCATCCCTTAGCTCAAGTGCTTCGATTGCATGGCCCTTGTGTGGCAGCTAACAGAAATTCCGCATTTGGGTAGAGACCCTTAGCTTGCCACCATGCAGAAACTTGATGGCAATGCGTCCGTTTCTGATACACCTTCCCAAAACTCTCTCACAAACCCTGTGGCACGCAATGCCAAGGTATGCAGCTGGTGCATGCCCAACCTCAACATCTCGCTGGCTCGCGCTATTTGAAAAGCGCTTGCTATCCTCATGCTTCACCCAACTTCTCTCCCTCACTCCACGCTCTATTCCCAAGACAACGTCGCCGCTAACGTGCCCTTAACGAGTCCATAGCCATGGAGAAGGGCCAGAGGCAAGATGAAGATATGCCCGTGCAGGGGGAGGGCATGTTCAATAAGAAGGCTTTCGACCAAGTTGAGAAGGTCCACACAGTTGTAAGTTTCAGCTTTGTTAATGAAATTTGTCTCATCTGACAGGTCGCTAGACAAGCGAAGATGTTGAAGCAGACCGTAATCGCACCCTCGAGGGGTAAGTCGTGTCCTCGCACCATCGTCCACCACTTGACATTGCGCCAACAGCATTTTAAAGGCACCTCAATGCTACGGAGGATGACATTCTCGAAGCTAAGGAGCTGGCTGCCTCACTGAGCTTGGAAGATGTCCGCGAAATGATGCAGAACGTGTTGGCCATCCATGACGGCGATCCAAACTTCCCTCACATGACTCTGCAAAGCATCAAGGAGTTTCTGAGTAAGTTTGAAAATTAAAGTTTGACCGCTTGAAACCCTGTTGGCTGACAGTAACAGACAATGACGATGTCATGGATAACCCTGAGAAGCATGAACAGCTGATCCAAGAGATCAAACTGGAGGCGGCACTGATCACCAACAACAGCCCATATGCTGAAGTCCGGGCCGTTGTGGATAACAAAGACGACCCTAACACACCGGCCTCAACCATTCGTGCTTGGGTTCTTGGCATTTTCTTCTCCGTCCTTCTTGCTTGCATCAATCAGCTCTTCAGCATCAGACAACCCGCCATCCGCTTTGATACCAACATTGCTCAGCTGCTGGCCTTTCCCGTCGGCAAGGCCTGGGAGAGATGGATGCCCAAATATGAGTTTACTATCCCATTCACGGGCAAGAAGATAAATCTCAACCCCGGCCGTTTCAATAAGAAAGAACACATGATCATTGCCATAATGGCCACCACGTCAAAGGGTTTGCCATACACCAATTATATCATCTGGGTACAAGTCCTGCCGAATTTTTTCAACCAGCAGTATGCGCGCAGCTATGGCTATATGTTTTTGAACGCCTTTTCAACCAACTTTATCGGCTATGGTCTTGCTGGCCTGACCAGGAAATTTCTCGTCTACCCTTCGTATTGCGTGTGGCCACGATCGCTGGTTACCATTGCCCTCAACACTGCACTACACGACGAGAACAACCACGCTGTCCCGGGCCCATTGAAGAAGATTTGGACTATTTCCCGTTACAGATTCTTCATGTACACCGCCCTCGGCATCTTCGTGTACTTCTGGTTCCCCAACTACCTCTTCCAGGCGCTCACTTACTTTTCGTGGATGACGTGGATCGCGCCCAATAACCTCAACCTGAATACTCTCACTGGCATGCAGAATGGCCTGGGTGTAGGTTCACATCCCTTCTTGACATCTCAAATGCGATATTGACAGTTTTGGCCCCTTAGATGTTCAACCCGATTACCACATTAGACTGGAATGCGATGTGCCATAATGATTACGACCCTCTGGTAGGACTCTACATCTCGCCGCGCCGTTTGTGCACTTCTAATGCCATGCATAGTTGAACCCATCTTTTGCCACGTTCAATGCCGCAGGTGGTATGTTCATTTCGGGGCTCTTCGCCCTTGCAGTTTGGTACACCAATACTTGGAACACGGGATACCTTCCGATCAACTCCAACCGAGTCTTTGATCACTTTGGCAAGCTCTACAACGTCACTCGAACCTTGGACGATCGCGGCATGTTCGATCTTGAAAAGTACTCCAAGTACTCTGCCCCGTACATGGGCGCTACTCAATGCCTCACCTAGTAAGTCCAATCCGCTACAGACATCGGAGACCCCTGGTGCTGACGGCAGTAGCGGCTTCTTCTTTGCCATTTACAGTGCCGTTGTTACCCACATCATTCTCTACCACCGCTACGAGGTTTCTATGGGCTTCAAAAACCTCATCAAACCCTTTCGACAGTGGAGGAAGAAGGGGGCGGCAACAGACGAGAGCGCCGAACCGCAGACAACCAAAGGCGAATACGTGGACGTGCACAATCGACTCATGGCGGCGTATCCGGAAGGTTGTTCTTCCCATGAGACCTAAATTTTCGTTGTCTGTCATTCTGACCAAGAGTTTCAACAGTCTCGGAATGGTGGTACTTTGGAGTGCTCGTCATCTCCGTCGTCTTTGGCATTGTCGGCATTGTCACCTGGCCGACATACACGTCTCCTGGTGTTGTTTTCTAGTAAGTGCACCTGGTCAGTTGCAGCAGCCATACGCTGACAGAAGTAGCGGAATCCTTCTTTGCCTGATATTCGTCATTCCAGTCGGCATCGTGGCATCGATGACTGGTTTTGAGGTGACCCTAAATGTACTTGCCGAGTTCATCGGCGGTAGCATTGTGGAGGGCAACGCCTTGGCCATGAACTTCTTCAAGTCTTACGGGTAAGCTACTATTGCGTTGCGGCGACGGCTCTTGCTTCTTCACCTAGGACGACGGTGGCCGATTCTGACGACGACTAGATATGTCACCTGCGCCCATGCAGTCCAATTCGCCAACGACTTGAAACTTGCACACTACCTCCATGTACGCTCTCATATCCAGCCTATGTACGTTTGAAAAGCAATGTTTTGTGACTAACAGGGCCCAGATTCCTCCCCGAGTTACCTTTGCCGCCCAGATGACTGCTACGCTCATCTCCACCCTCATCTGCACCGGAATCATGAAGTTCCAGGTATGCTTCTGCCTGTCCAAAGCGGACCTCTCTTAGTCGACCTGGCGTCTTAACATAACAAATCGCATAGATGGACATCAAGAACGTCTGCTTGCCTAATGCGCCTATGCGATTCCTATGCCCTGGCAACAACACCTTCTTCACCGCCTCCGTGCTTTGGGGAACCATCGGCCCTATCAAGGTCTTTGGCAAGGACGGCCAGTACAAGTGGCTGTTGATGGGCTTCCCCGCCGGAATCTTGGCCGTCGTCCTCTTCTGGGCCCTGAGGAAGAAGTGGCCAAACTCGCAGGCTCTCCGACAGGTTCACATTGTTGCCGCCATTGGTGGCGCGCTGGACTGGGCGCCGTACAGTACGGACACATTCTTCTCCTATTCACAACCTTTTGTCTAACGAGCTGGTCAGATTTTGCTTACATGTGGCCCAACGTGCCCGTCGCCTGGTTCTCGTGGATCTTTATCCGCAGCCGATACCTGGCATTTTGGTCCAAGGTCAGTTTCACCCTTCTCGGTCCCTGCCACGGCACACTCCTGCTTGTGGGAATCATGATAGCGATCAGGTCGGCTAACCAAGAACGTGCACAGTACAACTTTGTCCTCTCGGCGTCCTTCTCCGCCGGCATTGCAGTCGCAGGTCTCATCATGCTCTTCTCTGTCCAGTGGGCAGAAATCGAGGTTAGCTGGTGGGGCAATGATCAGCCTTTCCATGGCTGTGAGGCGAAGGCGTGCACGTTGATGTCGCTCGCCAAGGGAGAGCGGTTCTTCCCCTGGTGGGATTCCAGCAAGATTCCCGCTCCTTGAGCTTGGGCATTCACATGCGGGCGTCGCTTGCCCAGTCTCGCCGTATTCGGGCCACGATGAATTGAAAATGCGTCATTTCTGTATACATGTCATGTTGCTTCCGCATGACCGTAGTGCGGCCAGCAAGTACATGCAGACTGCCTAGCTAGCAATATCTACCGATAACAATATCAAGAAGACTAGCAATGTACACATCTGCACCGCCCAAATTCCCCGTCGTGGAAAGAATAACAGGACCAGGGCTAATTCTAAGGCCGAGAGAACGGTCGAGTATACATGTATGCCCTGATGGATAGGCAGCAGGGTCTCTATTCTTCCTTGCTCTTGTTCTTGTCATCGCCGTCGTCATCGTCGCTCTCGTCATCGGCGGCCCAATCCCGCCAGCTCTCGCCCCTGACCCAGCTGACGCCCTTGCGCCACGAGCCCTCGCGGATGGCGCGGGCGTCGCGCTCGTAGACGACACCCGTGACCATGAGGGCGAGAACGAAGATCCAGACGTCGCCGCCGCGCATGGCCTTCCACCAGCGGCGCTTGACGCCGACCTTCCACAGGCTGTCGACGCTAGCGCGGGCGCTGTAGAGGAAGACGCCGCGGCCGTGGCGGCGCTCGACCCAGGCCCACAGGCCGGCGAAGAAGCCGCCGAGGAAGAAGCGCTGCGTGGCGAGGACGTGACGCGGCAGGTAGGCCTGGAAGAAGCAGATGGAAGCCCAGGCGGTGGAGATGGCACCGGTGACGAAGGTGGACATGCGCAGGGTGCGGGCGAGGATGCGCTGGACAGTGGCGACGGGGTAGTCGTAGAGGGCGCGGAAGCGCGGGAGGACGGTGAGGGCCGAGTAGAAGACGAGGAAGAAGCGGGTGAGGGGCGCGAACGAGTTGAGCCAGAAGGTGAGATAGGTGCGCAGGCAGGACGGGTCCGAGGGATGGAGCGTCGCGCACGAGAGCGAGGTGATGAGCGGGTGCGCCTGCGAGGAGAGCGGGGAGACGGTCTCGAGGGACGGCGGGAGGACCGTCTTGTTGGGGAACATGGTCGGCGAGATGTAAGCTCTGGAAGAAGGGGGGGAGGCTTGTCAGCTTGGGCGGTTCGACGCGCAAACAGGAGGTGGGACAAGGGGGCAACGCACGGCCAGTTCAGGCGGGCCATCTGGGCGAGGCTGTCGACGATCTGCGACGTCCTCGGCCACTTGAGGTGGCCGGGCCAGTCGTGCGGCCGCTCGTGGAGGTAGGCGGTCGAGTTCTTGAAGATGAAGTTGCCGTAGGCCTGCGAAGACAAACACTGGTCAGATGCGACACGATGTCGTCAGGGGAAAGGGGAGAGGAGGAGACACCAACCGCAGGGAAGCAGTCGCGGTCAAAGATGCAGGCGTGCAGCAGCTGGCCGAAGCTCAGGGGCTGCAGCAGCCAGCTGCCGAACCACCAGGGGCGGTCGCGCTTCTTGCCGTCCGGGCGGCGGCCCCAGACGAGGCCCTCGCCCTCGCAGACGTTCCAGCCGAACTCGAGGGCGCGGAAGAGGGCGTAGATGGCGACGGAGACGCGCAGCTGCTGAGCCGGGTAGACGCCCAGGGCGAGTCCGGCGAGCGAGGCGCCGACGGCGGGCGCGTAGGGCGACGTGAGGGTGGCGGCGGTGCGCGGGTTGCGGCGGCGGAAGGGCTCGACCTGGGCGTCGAGCAGGTGGGCGCGCAGCCGCGAGAGGAAGCGGAAGAGGAAGCGGTAGAGGAGCAAGATGGTCGAGAGGGATAGTGAGAGCCGCAGGGCGGGCGATTTGTAGAAGGGTGGTCTTTTGCCGCCAGAGCTGCTGCATCATCGTCAGCGTCGTTTGTCCACCACCACCACCAGGACCAGGTGGATAGAAAGATGGTTACTCACTCGGCAGCCTCGCCGCCCACGCGCCGCGCCACGGCCTCCCAGCCCTTCATGCCCACCCACGTCGCCGCGAAGACGCGCAGCGCGTGCCGCACCGCCTTGGCGTTGTAGTCGTCGCCGCCGGCCCTCCGCGGCTGCAGCGCCTTCTCGACGGCGGCCGGGCTGGGCGTGCCGCGCCGCAGGACGCGCGACCGCGAGAGGATGTACTTGTGCAGCGTCGCGTACTCGCGCGCCGAGATGGTGTAGCGCAGCGTGTTGCGCAGCACCGGGTCCATGGTCTTGGGGCCGCCGCCGCCACCGCCCGTTGGTGGTGCGGCCGGGGACGCGGCAGGCGGCGCTGCTGTTGTTGCTGCTGCAGACGCCATTGCGGACGAGGAGAGAGAGGCTGTTCGTGCCCCCTGTGGGAACGAGGGATGGATGGATGGATGAGCGGCTTCGGCGAGAGCTGGCCGCGTGTCGCCCTTGCTGGCCGCGGTGGTGGTGGTGGTAGTGGTGGTGATCGTGCGGTTTGGGTTGGTGCCCAGAGGTTCCGCTGGCGACGGGCTATCACAAGCTCAGGAGCTCCCCAATGGAGCTTCGTGACATCAGAGCCCAGCGCGCAGGTAGCAGTCGAAGCGCAGCCGCAGCGTCGCAGAGCAAACGCCTTGCAGAGCGGCACGCCGTCTTTTTCCTATGCCTGGCCGATGGTGGTTCCGGGGCCGCGGGGACGGAGTCGGGGTTGTGGTGTCGCGTCCGGCGGGATGGGGGGGAGGTTGATTGAACCGAAGGAGGAAAAAGAGGGCTGGATGCAATCACAAGAAGCCCAGCACGCGAGACCTCGGCTGGACCAGGGGGCTGCCCTGCCCGAGGGTGGGTGGGGGCGACCCGGCTCGCAGGGATTCCCCGCCGTGTCTCTGCCTCTGGCGCCACCTCCGCGAGCCCGCTCATCCGTCATCCATCCTCGTCTGTCTACTCCGTATTGGTGGTCGGTTAGTACGGATACGGAGTACCCCATCCCATCTGGTCCGTAGTTATCCACCCTCCCCCAAATTGCAACATTATGCGGTCGGCTGTACGGAGTAGCTTTACGTACTCGCTGCACGCCTACAAAGTGCCTGGTATACAGCACTTGATTTGATATCGTCAAGGCACCGGTCGAGGGTAATCTGAAGAGTTCGAGGTGGTCCATCGGCTTGGGTCAGACATGTGAAAGGAGGCACGCAATCCTCCAGAACCTTGATACCTCGCCCATCACGTCACAGAACAAACAATTGCACTTCAGGCGCTGCGCACAAGCCTGGACTCTGATATTGAACCTCAAGTCTTGCCAAATTCGGCCCTGTCCTACCGAACATGCATCGGCAGTTGCCCATCCTAGCGATCCTTTGCGAGACAAACAAGTCTGCCTCTACCTTGCTAATCTCCTCCGGGGCTAACATCCGGCAGTCGACAGTCGTCCATACTTTCCCTACATCCCCCTGCCCATGTGTCACGACCTTTCTCTCGGTATCGTAATGCCCAGACTTCAGCCACGCAAAGCTCTTCCTCCTTGCCGACTACTCCGAGTACCCCGTTGCCACCCTGCAACGTCAACATCTGCTGACCTGCAGACCACCTTGGTCTCCAAGCCGCCGTCTGTACATCCCCAGACGCGGTCAGATGTGTCGTCCAACTCCTGACATCGTCAAAGCGGGCTGGGGGACACAAAGTCGCCGCAAGACATGGACAATTCTCACATACCAGCAGCCCCATGAGCGGAGCGCAGCCTTGACCCTCCGCGTTTCCGTAGGGTGTCACCCACAACAACACGCAGAAAACTTTTCAGAGACGTCGGTGTCTCGTCAACGAGCAGCAATGTGCTGCGTGCTTTTGTCAAAAAAAGGGGGAATCATAATCCGTGAGCAACTGCTATCCCGGACCAAATGCTTTTACTGCGGTGCAAAACGCAATGCCGATTTCGCCAACTCGTCAATCAAATCGTAATTCGTTTGCGGGCATGCTCATGGATACTCGGCCGCCGATCTGTTCTGCGGCTGCATCAACGGCACCCACGTGCGGCCGAGCGACGGCCCGTCCGGGTTGCCATGAGGCAGAAGCCCTTCCTGCCAGCCCAGCGCGCTCCACCGGCCCAAGTCTCGCGGATTGGGGCTGCAAAGCGCCGTACGAATCTCCTCGGACCCGGCGACTCGCCCGCCAACAATGGCTTCCACCGCACGAAGGCGGCGCGCCTCGCGCTCCTCCACTGCGCGCTTGATGACGCGGTATCTCGTCTCGGTATTAGCCCAACCATTGACGTTCCCGGATCCAGACGATTCTAGGATCATCTTGAGCTGGGTAAAGGGCAGGTTGAGCAGGACACGAGACAAGATGGCGTGCGACACCGGCTGGGCCTGTGGCGTCGCCTTTGGCGTCTTCGACTCGGACGCATTCTTGCCCTCGGAAAGAGAGAGGTCGCCAAACTGGATGCCGGTGATATGCTGCGAGCGACGTCCCTTGCCAAGCTGCACCGACGATCCTCTAGCAATCGCGGGAGTGCTGTCCAAGTTGGAGGCCTCTGGAGTCGAAATGGATGGCGGCAGGGGATACGCCGGGATTCGGACATAGTGGCCACGCTCTTCAGCTGACGTGTCGAGATTGAAGCTGGGCGGAAGGTTGTGGACCACGTATGTGGCCACCGCGTTGAGAATGGCACGCGAGCCGTCGCCGTACCTGTACGACTCGTGCGAGCCATTATCGCTATACCCGTCCATAGCGAACTCCAATGCCTTCTCCAGCGTCTGCCATCCCAGGAGCTGCGTTGCCACCTCGCAGCCACGTCGAACAATTGGGGCCCAGTCGAGAAGACGGCCGGCGGCGGCATAAGAGAGGGCAAAGTCAAACTGCTCCTCGGCGGATCCAGCTTCGGTCACGTCGCCAGCGTCTGCACGGTTGTGCGGTGGCACATGGAGCAAGGGCAAGCCATACAGGTGCTGCACCGCCATGTAGAACGAGTCTGACCGCACCCATCTGCTGTCGCTCTCGAGTAGCAAAGTCTGCAGAGCCTTGTCGGGGACGCCTGTCTGGAGTGCCTGCTTGCGCAGCAGAGCTGAAAGCTCCGGGCTGCGGGCGAAGACGAGGCGGTGGCCAGGGATACGAACGGGCCTCGCCCTGTCGTCAGAGTATCGAAGTTCCAGCGTACAGTCCGCGAATTCAGGTGAGGCAAACTGCTGCTGCATATATCCGATCATGCCGTCGTCATGGTCGCCCTGAGGCATCATTGGCGCAGGCCCTGGGTTAGGCATCATGGGCCGCGGATAATCGGGAGGCGCAAACATCCTTCCCTGAGGATTCTGCGCGTGCATGTCGTCGCCAGGAACAGCTCCACCGTTACGCAGGGCTCCATGCGGGTATTGACCGTACATGCCATTGTCCTCTGGGTGAGCAGATGACTGGGAACCGTGAAAGCTGTGAGGAGTCGATGGGCCAAAGTTGTTAGCATAGGGAGGAGGGTACGATTCCATAGGTCCGTAACCGCCCATCGTTGGACGACCGTAGCCATCGAAGTTGGCGGCGTGCATGACGTCTGCGCCGTACGGCATCAAGGGCGGGAAACCGTTGCCGCCATGGCCCATGTAAGCTGGTCGGCCTTCGGGGCCAGCCATACCAGGCGGAGGCGCAATACCTCCAGAATGGGGAGGCGCAGGGGACGAGCTCTGGGAGCCATGAAAGGTGCCAAAGTGGATGCTTCCATTGCTCGGGTGAGCCTGGTGCATGTGGTGCGGTCCGTTCTGCGGATGCGGCCGCGGGCCGCGAGGCATGTCTCCGTTGCCCATCATGCCCGGAGGTCGGGTTGCGGGCTGAAACGGAGGCGGCATCTGGTAGCGTGTCGGCGAGATGCCCGGTGGTGGGCGAGGCCTGGCGACCCTGGCAGGGTGTTGCTCGACTACATCTGGCGTCAGCTTTCGGCAAGCTTCATCGAGACAATGAGACTCACCAAGCTTCTGCTGCGGCCTGTTCTCGGTAGCGGTGCCGTTGAGAGTGGCAGATGTCTCGGAAAGGCGGTCGGTGCTGGGTCGCTGGGTCGGACGCTCAGCCGGCTGCGTCTCGGCGGAGGCGTGGCTATCGTTCAGGACAGCGACTTCCTCGACAGCGTCAGGTTTGCCGGCAGCGGAAGCAGCTAGAAATGACGGGGCTGTCAGCCGGCACTTGGTCATGGGCTTGGCCGGTGCCAATGAGGGAAGCATACCCGTCGGCTCGACGCCGTTTGTCAGCACATTTGCGTGGGCGGAGGAGCCGGCGGACTGGCTTTCGACGCCCAGCAGCGGCTCGGCCTCATGCTTCGCGCCCAGGACCGGCGACCCATCGACGGCTGCCTTGGGCTCCTTGTGCAGGACGCCGTTGGCACCGTGGCCTTCGGTTGCGGGCTCGGGGGGCGGCTGGCGAGTCGAAGCTGCAGCAGCCGCAGTCGCCTGGCGCTTGACGTAGGGCAGAGGCAGCGCGGGCACGACAGGCTTGAGCGGCAGCTTACCGGACCCCGTCTTGCGAGACTTGGACGAGCCGTTGGACGGCGCCATGGCGCAGGCAGGATCAGGAGCGCTGCGGTGCTTGGCTCCGCGCTGCGTCGGTCAGGAGTCGGTCGCGATGCAGTGCGGTGCGGTGCGGTGCGCGGGTCGAGGCGAGCGATGCACCGGCGGTCGGCGAAGCTGTGGGGACTGGTGTGGTGCGGTGCGGGCACAAGAGCTCTAGAGGCTTCGATTTCCCCGGTGCCCGCTCCGGACCAGGACAAAGGAGGGACTCAGAATCCTCGACCAAAACGCCTCGAGCCTGTCATGGGAGGCTGCACGGATCGCCGCACCTCGCACAGGACCGGACGTCGCTGGGGCGGAGCTCGAGAGACACTGCAGGTGCTGCAGGATCGAAGTTGCGAGGGGAAGAGACGTCCACGGCTCTGGTGCTCAACCACAGGCTCACTGACGCGGTGACAACCTAAAATTTCGGCCCCGGCAGCGTCACAATTTTCTGTGCACGACCCCCGCTGTACGGAGCACAGCGGCAGATAACCGCTACCCGCACTCCCTACAGCCGCTGAAACGGTGAGGAATTTCGAGCCGCCCCGGCTGATTCTCGGGCTCAACCCGTCCCCAGCGGCAGTCCTGGCCTTCCTAGGTACCTACCCTGCACGATCGTGATGTTCGAGTCGGTTGTGCCCAGGTACGGCTCATCATCGATTCGAGATCAGCACATCACAGGCACAATCAACGAGAGTAAACGCCATGCAAAGTGACAGAGGGCAAAACGCTCCGTATCGTGATGAGAGGTTAACTGTAACGGATCCCGGCATTAGCCGTGAAATCTATCCCTTGACGAGTCCGGAGTGGTTATTTCGAAACTCGTCTGGGTCGCGGATCAAATTCAACGCAACACCGTACACCGTAAAGATCTTGAATTCAGACGCGAGTCTGTTCGTGTATTGCCATGATGACTCCCATGCTTGCACCCAACTAACAGTAAACACCCAAAGGCTCTAAATGTAAAGCAAATCCCGTCTTTAGCCCCTGCTCATGCCAACCCATCCCCATGGACCAGTCTAGCGATCAACACGTAGATGAAAATGACGGCACCAGCGACGAGGAGTTTGTTCCGGTATATCCAACCCCTTCCCGCATCTCGCTGCTGGACGACGGCGTCAACGACCGCTTGGGCTTGGTTCCCGCTGGAGCCCGCGATGCCTAGCTGAGGCCCACATGATGAACCGTTCTCTCCATCCAGCCGATGACCGGTCGCCGGGTCAATCTTGTTCTTCTTGATCGACTCCCAGTTCTCCGCATCTACTTCAGGCCACTCTGCCCGAAATTTGGCACCCCCATCGCCCGCCTTGACGTTTCCCTTCTGCGCGGGGTTGGCTTTGGAATGCGAGCCGCCGCCGGTCGAGTTCCACCACCTTGATCGCGAGGCCAAGTATTTCCTCTCGGCGGAGCTCGTAGAAACGGATCCCGTCGTCATTTCGTCGCTGGTCATGAACGATAGCAAACCGATCAGGATAGTCGAGACTTCCCACGCGGGGTTGAAGGACTTCGGATGAAAATCAGAAATCGAGAGGCACAGGCGCGTCGACGGTTGAAAGCGCCCTGACGGAGTGTGCATGCGGATAGCCGGCGGCGCAAAAGGGTAGTTGGGAGGGAACATGAGGGTGCCCCAATACTGGCCTCCATGGTACGGCGTGTCTTCTGGACCGGTGATGATGTAGTGCCATCTGAAGCAGCTGCGTCAGTTGATAGCAACGGCGTAAGCGCGCGGGAGGTATGCCTACTCTAGGATGTTGGACTCGGACGGATGGGCCGTGATATACGGCGGCGGGTTCTCGGAGATGGTCTTGTACTCGCGAGTCAACTGCGCGCGGCGGTTAGCACATCATGACACTGCCAACGTGAGAAAGGGAACATACCCGCTTCTGTGCCGCTTTTGAGGCCATAGCTGCGACGTGGGTGAGAGAGCGGCGGCGACGGCGGGCGTCGGGCGATTCGTTGGGGGAGTTGCGCAGGGGTTGATCGCGTGCGGCAATCACTCCGATGCGCCTCGCTGAACCAAGGACGTAATGCTAAACGGGAGACTTGACACCGCTGAAATGACGCTGAATAAAAAATGATCGAAGAGAGACAAATGCGAGGCTTGGAAGCGGTGCTGAGCCTTTGCGAGGGAGGTGATAACGAGGGAGGGTTGTGAGTTTGGGACAGTCGTCAGCTGTCGTTGTTGGACGACTCGGCGGATACGGAGATAGCCTGGGGCAGACGTGCATGACTGCGCCCCGCACCAGCCACAGGACATATGTTTGCGCCACACTTGACGTTTGGCGCCGTGGAGGGAGAGACGAGGCTCCCGACCCTTGCCGATGGGACCACCAGTTTGCTTCCTGGACAATCGCCTGACGCTGGCCATTGAACAGGACCCGGGTTCGAGCACCGCAGCATGGCATCCAATACGAGCTCCTCCGGAGCTCAGGTAAGGACTGAACCAATTCGTAGCTCGAAGCGCAGCACACGGCTGACAGTCGCGGCAGCATGGCGGGCTCGATAAGCTGCACTCCGACACCCAGGATGTGCTCGACGCCGCGAGGTCGACGCCGGAGTTTCAGAGCGCTGAGCACGAGGCAAAGGAGCGCAGGGTAGCGCAGATGGTACGTCGACCTTGGTTCGGGCGAGAGCGAACACGCTGACACCGCCGCAGATGGCCGACCAGATGTCCAAGCCCATGACCGTCAACGAGATCTCCGTGTCTGGCGCCAAGAACATCCGACGATCGTTTCTCGACCCCATATTCAGCCCCTTGCTCAGCAGCAGCCCGAACCCGCCATCGACTGTCGGCGAGGTCATGTCAAAG
Source organism: Tolypocladium tropicale (assembly GCA_024340005.1). Taxonomy (NCBI): domain Eukaryota; kingdom Fungi; phylum Ascomycota; class Sordariomycetes; order Hypocreales; family Ophiocordycipitaceae; genus Tolypocladium; species Tolypocladium tropicale. The sequence continues at coordinate 162,373 of JALHBU010000245.1, read as the reverse complement.
CTGCAGATGGCGAGCGCGAAGCTCTCTGGACTGCGTACGTTGGCGGCCCAGCAAGCTTGGAGGCCCAGCTGCTAACTGGTGCGCAGAAATATTACGGCAACCTCCGGAGGTCTACCTCTCTCAATCCAGCCAAGTTGATCCGTCTACCAGCCCTAGCGATGTAAACGTATCCTTTGGGCTTCGGGAATTGCCCCGCTTCAAGCTCCAAACCGGTACCGATGTTGGCAACGGCGAGGGCTCGGCATACGGCTCCCTCCTGTGGCGGAACATGTTTGGCGGTGCCGAGATGCTCACGCTGAACGCCAAGGCCGGTACTCGCACGAGGTCGGCTTATAGCGCCAACCTGAGCGCGCCCGTGTTCAGCGACCCCGACATGAGGATCTCGCTGGAGGGCCTAGCGTCTGCGGCCGAGAAGCCGTGGGCATCGCACGAGGAGGTCGTCAAGGGGGGCTCTCTGCGGTTCTCGTGGCTGAATGCCCAGAGAGATACGCATGCAGTGGAATACTCGGGGGCATGGAGGCAAATAACTGGGCTCTCGGAAGGCGCCAGCCCGACCGTGCGGCAAGACGCTGGCGACTCAGTCAAGAGCGCCATCAAGCACACGTTCTACAGAGAGAGACGGGACAATCCACAGCTTCCACAGGATGGATACATGCTGCGGTCTATGTTGGAAGTGGCAGGACTCGGTCCTTTGGCTGGCGATGTTGCCTTCTCCAAGAGCGAGTTTGAGATGAGCGGCGCGGTCCCCATTCCTCTTCCAGGAAAACGAGAACGGACGGGAATTTCAATTGGGGGTGGCCTGAGAATGGGCATGCTCTGGCCACTGCCCCTCGGCTTCAACCTTGGCGGCAATGCACCCCCTAGCCGTCTCAACGATCGCTTCCTTCTCGGTGGGCCGACAGATATCCGCGGCTTCAAGCTTGGAGGGTTGGGGCCACACGATGGCCAGGACTCGGTTGGCGGAGACGTGTTCGCAGCGGGAAGCGTCAACTTGCTGCTGCCGTTGCCATACAAGGGACCAGACTCTGGGCTGCGGTTTCAGGTCTTCGCCAATGGCGGTCGCCTGGTGGCGCTGAAGAACAAGGGAAAAGCCAAGGAGACGGACTCGCAGGGCTTGACTCCGAAGGCTGTACGGGACGGCATGCTTAGTGCCGTTGGGGACCTCGTCAGCGGCGCCCCGAGCGTAGCTGCCGGCGTGGGCCTCGTCTACGCACACCCGGTAGCGAGGTTCGAGTTGAACTTTAGCTTGCCGCTGGTGCTGAGGAGAGGAGAAGTTGGCACGAAGGGGTTGCAACTGGGAGTAGGCATCAACTTTTTGTAACTCTAGAGTCAACTGTACTTGTAAATAGACAGATGTAGAACAGTCCTCCTCCTGCCAACTGTCTTTCCTTGATGCCTGGTGCGTTCCCGTCACTCCGAGTCGCGGAGCAAAAAGGATGTATACGAAAGAAAAGAAAATCTGCGTACGTATTTGCAGTGCAAGTGGAGCGGTTGAATTCGCGCCGGCGCGACAAGCTCTTAGCTACCTTTTACGAACGTCCCGTCTCAGGATGTTACGAGCTTTCCCCGGTACGACACGACTGTAGGCCGCAAAGAGATGAATAATATTATCCCTTGTCTAAAACCGTCGACGTTTCGACATGCAGCGGGGCCAATCATCTGGCGTTGGATGGTGATATCTGGACTCATGCATGAACGTGAGGCGCGAGCATGAGCTGTGCCTTTGACTGCCGCCGCGGGCCGGGCCGCCTGGGATCAGTGGTGGGGAGCTCAGCCGCGGATCCAGGTGAAGGAAGTCAGAGTCGCTAGAGCGAGGACAGGCAACTCTGGTTTATGCAAGATCCAAGTGATTGATAAGAGCAGGACGAATTGCGATTTCCTATGCGCAAATACTGCCCGAAGACGATATGGATATCTGCACGCGTTGCGCATACGTTGGGGCCAACGTTGGTTCATTCTGCGCCATTGCGCCCAAATCTGATACCAACACGGAACGCTTACCGATGGACCATGCAGAAGGCTTTAATGCAAGCCCACCTGGCCCGAAGCCACGATGGCACGTGCGCCTCGACAAGCCATTTCGGGACCCATGAGCATAGCAACAAGGGTTTCCATCTCACTCGTGTTAAGGCGTTGTGAAGTTGCCGAACTTCGATCCTGGCCATGTATGCCTTTGCAGGCAAGAAAGGCCTAGGGGCAAGGTAGTCCGCGTACATGTTTAGCAACAACCTATCGGCGCTTCTTGGCAGGGAAAGTAAGCTTATCAGTGCCCTTCTGGCATTAGCCGTGTACCAAGAAATCCTTCGTCATCAGCCTCCCCACAAATGAAGTATCCTGTGATGACCCCTTTCCCATGTAAGATCACACCCTGCGAATCCTTGGCTGACGATGTGATGGAAGGCTTGCTCGACGACATGTACTCCGTAATATCGCCCGTAATTATATGGTGAGCATTGGGAGAATAAGGAAGCTCTCAAAGGACCCTATTGGGGCCTGGGAATGCGGTAAGCTTACCCACCATGACGGCTTCATGGCCCCGAAGAGGGAAAGGTCCGATTGCCAACGGCCCAATGGTGGCGATGGCGACGGCTGGCCGTGAAACGCCATGTGGACGACGGACGGAGAGTCATGATCATCGCGGCGCCACATGCGAGATGATTCATGCGGGCGAAACGGCCCCAAACCGGGCGGGGACATGACGCGGCGACGCGGAGGGAGAGAAGGCTCACGGAGTCGGTCCTCTCGTGCACTCCGTACGGAGTACCTACACCTATGAGGACGGATAAAGGGACCCGCGATGAGCGACGGATCGCTCGAGCCTTGCCATTTGCCATTCCGAGGAGCGGGCTGCGGAGCGGAGCTGCTGGATCCCTGCGCGGAGTTCCATTGTGCAGGGGGGGTGGGCACCGCCGTGGCAAGCGTGGATAACGCGGTAATACTGACTACCTAGGTAGGCTAGGTAATCAACCTACTCGTGCTACTGTGCTTGTACGGAAGAAGCGATTCTGGCTGAACCAGCAGCATCAATGGCATTGCAAATTTTCCTTGTTTAACTTTTGCGGATACTGTGCGAGCCTGCCAGGTCCTTCTTGGCCATATTCCTCTGACCATGTCTGCCCGAGAGAGCTGACTGTTGGGGACACCGTGAAAAACCTGCTCCGCTTGTGAATGATGTAAAGATCCATCCATGTCTCCCCAGTGCGGCAGGCTCGTTGTGTTGACCGAAAGTTATCACAAGACCCGTAGCAAAGCCAAGTTTGCTGCCGTTGCTACGATAACAACAGTCTTGAAAGTGCGCTTGCCTATGGAACTCAGTTGGTCGAGGGCACACGAGCACGAGTACTCGTCGATCAGGATCCCATGTTTGATTACCCCCCCGACCCAAACGCCTGGCATGGGTGATGTGGCCAGCGCGACGATGCCTCCAGGGCTGTGTGACAGGCGAAAAAAGGGTCCTATTTTAGGGCGCGCCGCGACAAGGCCCCTTTGAAACCGATCGGACTCACAAGATTGCACGGTACGAATGCAGTTCTCGTACGCAACACGTAGCAGCTGTGCTTCTCGTCCTTGATCGATCCGCGAGTACGAATACGTCGGCCAGGCGTCGCGCGGACCGCTCCCCACATGAGTTCCAAGGCCCGAGGCACTGTCCCCGAAGCGCCCCGTTCCCGATGCTCGCAAACAGACGACGACTTCTCCTCGAGGTGCGACAAGCCCCCCACCGCAAATTTCCCTTCGACGTTGGCCGCCAAGTACGAGTACGAGCAGCCGTAGCACGGCGTTGTTTTCGTTGGCAAGTGGCTCCCGCAGATGACTCTGTCGCAGCGAGTGAGCGGCTGTGGGGGCGGATGTCGGGTCGGGTTGCTCCTGGACCCCGAGACGAGAGCCGTCCGTCGTGCACGAGATGGAGGCATGGAGGGAGGCTTGGGCCCGGGGTGGGCCCCGACCCCGAAAGGGTGGAATGGTGCTCGTCGTACGGAGCAGTAAACACAAAGCCGGGCAGCTTTGTTGCGGCGACGGACACGTGCGGGCGTGCCGTCGACGACGATGCCGCTGCGGAGGCGCATCTGGTGGGCGGAGACGCTGGGCGGACGGCAGAGACGCCGCGTCGTCCAGTCTGCGGGCATGCTGAGGATGAGCATAAGCACCGACTAGCTACGCGTACTCGTACACGAGGGCGTTACCAGCCTGTTGGAACCATGGGATCTCGCCATGTGCAAGGGCATCGTAGCACTGCAGGCGCCGCTCGCTTCTTGCGGTGCTTGATTCATTACGTAGCCTGCAGAGGAGACAAGTGCCACATGTCTGTTGACAAACATGGGGGCCAAGGTCAAAGTGCCCATCCATCCATCCATCCACTGCCACCCATCCGATGCAGTGCAGTGCAGCGAGGTGCAGTACCTTTGGCATGCGTATCGAAGGCATGCGGTTGTTGGGGCCGCCTAACAAGCGCGTGCCGTCGGTCAGGTTCCAGCCCACTGCCAATGGGGCCTACACGTACTGTACTGTACGAGTACGAGCGCAACTGGACCACGAGCAGTCCGTAATCGTACTGTACGAGTAGGCGCACTCTGCGGCCGAACAATACCAGATCAAAAGCCCAAGGCTGTTGACAATGCCGGCCGCGAAACGCCAGCGCCGCTTGCGCCATCCGGCGAATCAGGCGCCTGTGGAGTCAGCCTCCCTTGCGGATTTCCGCCGCCTACGGAGTAGACAGGGGCGAAATGGGGGACGGGGAGGGATGCATGGACGATGGGTTGGGGTGCCTGTCCTGTCCCAGGTCGCATTCGGGGGCGCGGTGGCTCGGGCTGCACAAAGGCTGCGAGCCGCCACCGCCCTGACTGCGACGACCTGGACGAGGACCGCCAACTGTGCGGAGCACGGCAGCCAAGCGCGAGCACGAGCACGAGCACCGCATGCTGCGGACACGAATGCGCGCCGGCAGATGCGCGCGAGCAGATGACGGGGATCCGACGGTGCATTGGCGTGCACAATTTTCTCACGCCCGCCGTCGGGCTGCTGGCCACCCGCCCGTCGTGAAGCCGCTGGGGGCCCACTCCGCCCCGGCTGGGCGCTGCGCGGCACCACTTACAGCACATGAGCAACAAGTACCCACGAGTTCTCATACCGGGTGCTCCCAGGGCCCCGTCCGTAGGGTGTCCAATAGAGTACCCGCAAGGTACACACTGGACCTGACCGCCCACTGCGCCTGCACTAAAATTTCCACTTCCACCGGCCTGACGAGGACCCGGCAGCAGCAATGACACGACCCAGCGCAGCCAGCAGGACCGACCTTCTCGGGCCCGGAGACTTTCCCGACCCTATCGGTCCTGCAACTCCGCAGTTGCTCATCGCGGGCCTTGCAGGACACCCTTTTTAATACACACGTTGCCCTTCTCCCCTCCCTTCCTGATCGCTCCCTTAGCCCCCCTCGGCACCGTTCCCTGCTGTGCCTTGTTGTGGAAGTCGACAGCGGGCGCCACCAGCGACACACCCCCACGCACACCCGCCTCAAACCACCGCCAAGCCAGCGGAAGGTTTAGTTATTACTGCACCATCCCGTCGAGGCCTCGCCGACTCGAACCTGGCCAGCGCATTGTTCGCCATCCCCCGCCGCTCACCGCGCGTGAGCCGTCGCCCGCCATGTACGGGTTGAACACCAACTACGACAACACGGCCGCCACGACGGGCGTGCCCACGGGCACCGTCCACCGCGATGCGCACGACGAGGACCTGGCCCTGGCCGCCGCCACCGACCCCGTCGAGACGCAAGCCGGCTCCCTGACCGATGCCGGCTACGATGAGAAGACATCGGCCGCCGCGACGCTGGCCAAGGGCGACAGCGACGACAGCGAGTCTGCCGAGGCCGAGATGGCGCGTCGTTCGTCCGTCGTCCAGGCCCTCGCCCGCTCCTACTCGCGTACCTCGGGCGCGGCTCCCGGCGAGAACCCCTTCCTGGCCGGCCCCGACTCGCCGCTCAACCCCAGCTCGCCCAACTTCAGCGCCCGCGAGTGGGCCAGGGCCATCGTTGAGCTGGTCTCGCACGACGGCGCCGCCTTCCGCTCGGCCGGCGTCTGCTTCCAGAACCTCAACGTCCACGGCTACGGCGCCGCGACCGACTACCAAAAGGACGTGGCAAACGTCTGGTTGTCCGCCGCCGGCCTCGTGCGGTCGCTGACGGGCTCGTCGGGTCGCCAACGCATCGACATCCTGCGGCAGTTCGACGGGCTCGTGCGCAAGGGCGAGATGCTCGTGGTGCTGGGCCCGCCCGGATCAGGCTGCTCGACCTTTCTCAAGACCATTGCCGGCGAGATGAACGGCATTTTCGTGGACGATGGCTCGTACTTCAATTACCAGGGTAAGCCGTTTTTTTTATATTTATTTCAGTGCCCCTCCACGAGTGCAGAGTGCGGTTGTGGGTTTGGCCAAGTCTTGTACGATCTGACGGAAGTTGCCGTGCCCCGGATCACGGATCTGCGCAACACCTTAAAAATAACGTGGGCGGGCGCGGGCCGGGTGGGACATGGCAACGGAAGATGCCGTGCGCCATGCATTGACCCTGCATTGCGCAACAATGACTTGCACGCGCACCTGGATGATTGGCTAACCGCATATTGCTAGGCATGACGGCCAAGGAGATGCATTCGCGGCATCGCGGCGAGGCCATTTACACGGCCGAGGTGGACGTCCACTTCCCCCAGCTGACTGTCGGTGACACCCTCACCTTCGCCGCTCGTGCTCGCCAGCCGCGCAACCTGCCCGAGGGCCTAAACAGGAATGAGTTCGCCGCCCACCTGCGTGACGTCGTCATGGCCATGTTCGGCATCTCCCACACCGTCAACACCCGCGTCGGCAACGAGTACGTCCGCGGCGTCTCGGGCGGCGAGCGCAAGCGCGTCACCATCTCCGAGGCCGCCCTGTCTGGAGCCCCGCTGCAGTGCTGGGACAACTCGACCCGCGGCCTTGACTCGGCCAACGCCGTCGAGTTCTGTAGGACGTTGCGCCTGCAGACGGAGCTCTTCGGCAGCACCGCCTGCGTCTCCATCTACCAGGCGCCCCAGAGCGCCTACGACCTCTTCGACAAGGCCGTCGTTCTCTACGAGGGCCACCAGATCTTCTTTGGCCGCGCCGATGCTGCCAAGCAGTACTTCATCAACCTCGGCTTCGAGTGCCCCGCGCGTCAGACGACGCCCGACTTCCTCACGTCCATGACGTCGCCCCTGGAGCGTGTCGTGCGCCCTGGCTGGGAGGACAAGGTCCCGCGGACCCCCGAGGAGTTCGGCGCCGCGTGGAAGAACAGCGCGGAGTACAAGGCCCTGCAGGCCGAGATTGAAGAGTACAAGGTGGCGCATCCCATCAACGGCCCCGACGCCGAGGCCTTCCGTGCCTCCAAAAGGGCCCAGCAGGCCAAAGGCCAGCGCAAGAAGTCCCCCTACACGCTGTCTTACACCCAGCAGATCAAGCTGTGCTTGTGGCGTGGCTGGAGGCGCTTGTCTGGCGACCCCAGCCTCACTATCGGTGCACTGATCGGCAACTTCATCATGTCGCTCATCATCGGCAGTGTCTTCTACAACCTGGATGACACGTCTGCCAGCTTCTTCCAGCGCGGCGCGCTCCTTTTCTTTGCCTGTCTGATGAATGCTTTTGCATCCGCTCTCGAGGTACAACCCCGGCCCCCAATCGCGACTTAGAAGAACAACATAAACTGACCCGCGCAGATTCTTACCCTGTACGCCCAACGCCCCATTGTGGAGAAGCACGCTCGGTACGCCCTCTACCACCCGTCCGCTGAAGCCGTCTCATCCATGCTCTGCGACTTGCCGTACAAGATTGCGAATACCATCATTTTCAACTTGGCGCTGTACTTCATGACCAACCTGCGCAGAGAGCCGGGAGCCTTCTTCTTCTTCCTTCTCATCTCCTTCGCCACCGTCATGGTCATGTCAATGATCTTCCGAACTATCGGGTCGGCGTCGCGTACCCTGTTCCAAGCCCTTGTCCCCGCTGCCATTTTGATCCTGGACCTCGTCATTTTCACCGGCTTCGTCTTGCCCAAGCGGTACATGCTTGGCTGGTGCAGTTGGCTCAGCTACATCGACCCCTTGGCATACTCGTTCGAGTCGCTTATGGTCAACGAGTTCCACGATCGTCAGTTCCGGTGCACCCAGTACGTTCCCACGTCCAAGGCTCCCTCATCAGGTTTTGTCGATATGCTCGCCAAGTACGCAAACATTGCTCCGGAGAATCAGGTGTGCAGCGCCGTTGGTGCTGTCCCCGGCCAAGACTACGTCGACGGCGACACCTACAACCGTTCTCAGTTCGGCTACGAGTGGGACCATCGCTGGCGCAACCTTGGCATCGTTATCGCCTTCACTGTCTTCTTCCTCACGCTGTACATGATCGCGGCTGAGCTCGTCTCCGAGAAAAAGTCCAAGGGCGAAGTCCTTGTCTACCGCCGGGGCCACAAGCCCGCCGCTGCCACGCACGCCGAGAAGAAGCATCTTGACCCGGAGGCGGCGATGGCCAACATCGGACCCATCGTCACCGCTGAGAGGAGCCGCGGCCAGAGCAAGGAGGGCGGTGTGCTTCAGCAGCAGACCTCTGTGTTCCAGTGGCACGATGTTTGCTACGACATCAAGATCAAGGGCGAGCCGCGACGCATCCTGGACCATGTTGACGGTTTCGTCAAGCCTGGCACGCTGACTGCGCTGATGGGTGTCTCCGGTGCTGGCAAGACAACCCTGTTGGATTGCTTGGCCGACCGTACGTCGATGGGCGTCATCACCGGCGAGATGCTGGTCGACGGACACCCCCGTGACATGTCATTTCAGCGCAAGACTGGCTACGTGCAGCAGCAGGACCTTCACTTGCAGACCACCACTGTCCGAGAGGCCTTGAACTTCAGCGCCCTTCTCCGCCAGCCCGCCCACGTCCCCAAGGACGAGAAGCTCGCCTATGTTGAGGAGGTCATCAAGCTCCTCGACATGCAGGAATACGCCGATGCCGTCGTCGGTGTTCCCGGCGAAGGTCTCAACGTCGAGCAGCGCAAGCGTCTCACCATCGGTGTCGAGCTGGCAGCCAAGCCCCCTCTGCTGCTCTTCGTCGACGAGCCGACTTCTGGTCTTGACTCGCAAACCTCATGGGCCATCCTGGATCTCCTCGAGAAGCTAACCAAGGCTGGCCAGGCCGTGCTCTGCACGATCCACCAGCCCTCGGCCATGCTGTTCCAGCGCTTCGACCGACTCCTCTTCCTGGCCAAGGGAGGCAAGACCGTGTACTTTGGCGAGATCGGCGAAAACTCCAAGACCATGACCCGCTACTTTGAGCGCAACGGCGGACACCCCTGCCCCGACGAGGCCAACCCCGCCGAGTGGATGTTGGAGGTCATCGGCGCCGCCCCCGGATCTTCCACGGACATTGACTGGTTCGACACCTGGCGAAACAGCCCAGAGTACCAGGAGCTGCAAGGCCAGCTCGAGGTCATCAAGAGTGAGAAGCAGACCGTCGCGACCAACTCGGTAGACGAGGACCCTGGCAGCTACCGCGAGTTCGCCGCGCCCTTCATGGAGCAGCTCCGGGAGAACCTCTTCCGCGTCTTCCAGCAGTACTGGCGCACCCCCGTCTACATCTACGCCAAGACGGCGCTCTGCACCCTCGTCGCCCTGTTCATCGGCTTCATCTTCTACAAAGCGCCCAACTCGATGCAGGGTCTCCAGAACCAGATGTTTGCAATCTTCCAGCTCCTCACCGTCTTTGGCCAGATCGTCCAGCAGTCGATGCCGCAGTTCGTCATCCAGCGCTCGCTGTACGAGGCGCGCGAGCGGCCCTCCAAGGTCTACTCGTGGAAGGTGTTTATGCTCTCGCAGATCATCGTCGAGCTGCCGTGGAACGGGCTCATGGCCGTCATCATGTACTTCTGCTGGTACTACCCCGTCGGCCTCTACCGCAACGCCATCCCCACCGATGCCGTCGCCGAGCGCGGCGCCCTCATGTTCCTCTACCTGTTCATGTTCATGATCTTCACGGGCACCTTTTCCAACTTCATCATTGCCGGTTTTGAGACGGCCGAGGCGGGCGGCAACATTGCCAACCTGATGTTCACCTTGTGCCTCATCTTCTGCGGTGTCCTCGCCACTCCCGAGACGCTCCCGCGCTTCTGGATCTTCATGTGTAAGTGCTACCTGCTCGTTCTACCCTCCCGAAACGATCAAATGCTAAAACCGCCACGTAGATCGCGTATCGCCGTTCACATATCTCGTCAGCGGCATGTTGTCAGTCGGCGTCGCCAACACCGAAGTCGTCTGCGCGGCCAACGAGCTCCTGCACTTCGACCCTCCCTCCAACCAGACCTGCCAGGACTACATGTCTTCCTACATTAAGGTCTTCGGCGGTCTCGTCACCAACGAGGATGCCACCAAGGACTGCCAGTTCTGCCCCATCTCCGACACCAACGTATTCCTTGCCGGCGTCAGCAGCAACTACGCGGACCGTTGGCGCAACTTTGGCATCCTGTGGGCCTTTGTCATCTTCAACATTGGCGCCGCGCTCCTGCTCTACTACATCTCGCGCGTGCCCAAGAAGAACCTTGGCAAGGAGAAGAAGAGTAAGAAGGAGTAAAGGATAGCCGTCCGCCATCTTTTACCCCCTTCGACCCGATGCCGAGTTATACCTTCGCTTTCTACTTCCCATCATACTCGTTGTTTGCATAAACAACCTCCCGGGTTTCTGGGACTTACACTGCTAATACCAAGGGGATCGGCTCTTTACCACGCGCGGCCCCGCTTCTGCTATCTATTTTACGAAAAGAATTGCTGCCGTCAGACCGGCTTCTTGGCTCTTTGATTTTCCTTTATGTTTCTACTTGCATTGGGACGCGGAGTCAACCACCAGGCTGCCGCGTCTCACATACGAGCGGGCGTGGTCCTTCTCTCATTCTGCTGCTTTGGAGCAGTGTGAATACGGGGAGATGGGGAGAGAGAGATTGTGTATACACAAAGATAGAGAGACATTATGCATGTAATATAGAGAGAGGTCGTAGACGAATATGAGATTCGCTGATGCATACATTTGTTCCTGCCCGTTACCACTGTGATCACGCGAATCAAGGAAATATGCATTCTTGGCTAGTGATGTCCTGAAATCGTAGCAGTGCGACGGCGACCTACGGGAATAAGCATGCATCACTTTGACTGAAGAAGATTCAAGGGCCAATTCCAATGATATGGACGCCTTCTGCGCTGCAGCGTCGCATCAATTGTTGTCGGCTCCATCCAGAGCCCCCTCCTCGACCAACCGATCAAAGGCACGCTCTGCCACGTCACCCGCGCGATAGCCAAGCAGGTCCATGTTCCACCGCGCATCAATCCACGGCCAGCTGCTGACGCACGTCCGCTCGTCGAAGTCGACAGCTTCCGCGTCGCGGGCGCGCTGGGCGGGCCCTGGGGGCAGTTCGGCGTAGATGCCGTTGAGGCGCGACTGGGAGACGATGCGTGTCGTGCGGTCGTGGCGGAGGGACTCGAAGCTCTTGAGCATGGTGGGGATGCCGCTCTTCAGGCTTCCGCGGTACGATGTGGACTGGGCGTGCTGGCTCAGGCGCCCGAGAAGGGTGCCGAGGATGAGGCCGTCTTCGGCGCACATTGCTGCTCCCTGACCGAGATGCGGGAACGTCGGGTGGGCGGCGTCCCCCACGAGGACGACGTTGCCCCTTGTCCAGAAGGGCAGGTCTTCCATCTCTAGCAGAGGAAAGCAAGCCAGCTCCCGTGCCGCGTCCATCAGCTCCCGTACGGCCGGATCGCTGTCCGAGAGCCTCTCGCGCATCAGGGCGAGGGCATCTCCGTCTCGGCACCTCTGGTTTAGTAGAGGGTCGGCGGTGACGACGACGACGTTGTACACTTCTCCTCCGCGGAGAGCGTACAAGACGACTTGGATTAGGCGGCCGAGCCAGAAGAGGCAGGCCGAGGGTCGGAGGATGTGCTGGACGCAGGGTGATGTGAGTTGACTGGCGGGAACTATTGCCCGATAGGCAAACGACTCGGTCCCCTGAGGCTGGATAGAGGGATGGAGGATGGACCGTATAGCTGACCTGAGACCTAGGCCGACTTAGAGAGGAATCTAGTCATATCGAGGGGAGGATAAGCGACGTACCGTCGGCTCCTATTATAACGTCTGCTGTGAGAACCTCGCCGCTGGACAGCTTCACCCAAGGAGCCTCAAAGTCAATGTCCCGGACTTCGCAACCGAATGCGACATGGACGCCCAGTCTGCGCGCCTCATCGTGTAGAACTTGCATGTAGTCGGCTCGATGGACCAAACTGATCGTAGTTTAACACAAGTCTACCAACCAGGGCGGAAGCAACGGAGTGAGGGCAACATACAGCCACGGAGCACCATACCACTCTTCGAATCGCTCCAAGTCTCTCGTTATAAGCAACTTGCCATCCGTGTAATTCATGGATGGTGTTGTCGTGGCCGGGCCGGCGGCTTTCTTGAGCAGCTGGTCCAGGAGACCGAGTCTGCGCATGACATGTGCAGCGTTGCATGGCACCTGGATGCCGTTGCCGACCTGGTAAGCCTTCTCAGTCGGCGGTCTTTGCAACAACAGCCGCAATTCCGTCAGATGCCCGCCTATCCGACCTCAAAACGTACCCGACCGATGCCAGGGAATCGCTCCAGGATCGTGACCTTGATCCCTTTGTAGCGGGCCAGCGCGATGGAACATATCAAGCCAGCGATGCCGGCACCGACCACGATGACGTTCAGCTCAGCCATGCCGTCTTGCGGAGGAGTGACATTTGGGATAGTCATACTGTCCCGCCCAAAAGCCTGCCTGTCGAGATCTTTACCTTATAAGTGCTGATTGATCTCGTAGGGATGTTGATCGTTCATCCGCTGTGGCGTGTTTTCCCGCTCGTCGGCTGATAACACAGTGTGCACCTGAAGAAACACTCCGAGCTTCTGCTTACTGCTGACCACCACTGACTCAATTGTTACCTTTTGCGGTAGCTGCTGTGGTCCATAAATCAGGGAGACTGCAGAAGGAAGACGCTGGAGGGGACTTGCGGTCCCTGAAGAACGAGAGCGTACGTTTTGCGGAGGAAATGGCATTGATTTGATCCCACAGCCCGATGCACCTCGTCGCAGCGTTGGCTGTGGGCTGGTGGCTGTTGCACCCTCGGGCATAAGCCGCATGCTGCATGTTTGCTTCGTCACCGAACAATGTAGTTGTGATGTTGGACGAGGATGGGAGACAGCACCCGTCCTTGCTCTTTGATGAGGCTCCCATCCATGCAACAAGCATCATACTGGCGACAAGCTTTGCGCGGTTCACCTTGGGGGCGTGATGTGTTCAGTGTTGCTAGCCTTTGTAGTGTTTTGCCATTTCTGCAAATCAACTTGAGTATCTTCCATCATTCGAGTACTCGTCTCATGCTGCGGGATGCGCTGATCGTGGAGGGGCTGTTGGTGGGGATTGGATGGTGGAAGTAACGTGGAGAGTCTCCGCTCTGTCAGCTGGATCGGCTTGACAGCAAGGCGCGTGCCAGAACCCCGGCAGCTTCCTGATGGCAGCGTCACGTGGGGGGACAGTGCTGGCTAATATTTCAGATTGTCCCGAGTCGTGCTCGGACACGTCGGGATGGGTAGCGAGGCGATCACTCAAATCTGTGTCTCGCCTTTCAGTCGGGAACACGATCCGGCCTTGCCGGCTCACAGTCGTAGGATGATGCATGCTTAGCCGCCTGAGGTTACAGGGTGGAATATCCAGTCGCATCTGCGACCTAACGAACCAACGGACGACGGTCCGTGGGCACGCATTTTGATCGCAGCAGTTGGCCTGTGCTTAATACGCAATGGACGAGAGCGGTTGGTGGTGCATTCGCGTCAGTGACGCGTGGTAGCGTATAAGCGAAGCGTCAAATAGATTAGTGCTCTGGTAGCGTCGAGTCGTGACGCGCAGGCGATCCCATGGTCCGCCATCGACGGTCTGACCAATGCCCTGCCCTCGGGGAGCGAGAAGGCGCCAGGATTGATGAACCGCGATCCAGCTAACCAAGAGAGGCTGATGATACCTGCCTAAAGCCGCTGGGGCCTTTGAAATTGGCGCCTGTTGCGCTCGTGCTTGTACGAGTATGATATGTGCCCATCAGCTGCTGTAATACACGCTATTACGTGTACTACGTGCTCAATCGCAATCGCGGTATCAACTTAGACACCGGAGGCCGAGCAGCTTGGGTGACGTTCGACTCTAAGTTCGACTTCGCCTATACGACTGCATGGCATAAACTCTCGAACATTTGGCGACGGCCAAAGGTGCGCGAGGAATCCGGCGAAGAGGACGGATGCCGATCTCGGCTCGCAAGCGCTGCATACGATAATACGAGCAGCTGAACAAGCAGCATGCTTAAACTCAGAAGTCGCAAGTTAGTGCCGTTTGAGGCCAAGTCCAGCAGCACATTGACAGGGACAGAGCCCGGGGCCCGCTGGAGCCGAATCTGCGGGGGAATCGTCTTGACGTTGAGACGACGGTCAAAGCGCGTCGACTGGAGAACAGAGCCTCAGTCGCCCTGCATACGCGCAGACCCGTTTTCCCCATCGCCGCGTGGCATGATGTCGATGCACAACCTGCCGCTGGGTGCGTTCCGTCGCTTCACAGGTCGTTCGAATGCGCGACACAAGAGACCAGACCAGGCCATATCAGAACGTGCCCTCTTGCGTGCTTGCGTCCCCATGGCCCCGCGCTCCGCTTTACGGGTAGATGATAGCGGCAGTGGGAGCATGTACTCGTAGGAGTACGGGCTGCTGCCGACGAACCGCGTTGTCGCGTGGTGTTGCGATTTGGGTTGCGGGGGATCGGAGCAGAATAATGCCACGATGGCGCAACGGCGGCATTTTCCCTCCAGCCAACGAAGCAGCGTTGCCATCTGGACGCCGTGGCCACCCGCAACTGCGCGCGCATCGTGGCGATGCCGTTGAGCCAACAAGCCCACCGACCTGTCGAGACTCGGGCTCTGGGCTACAACAAGTATGATCGGTGGCGAAGGGAGCTCTCCAACAGCCGGGAGTCGCGCCCAAAGAGAGCTGCCTTCCGCTCGTCTAGAACGGTGCGCCCGCTGCTTCCTCAGAGCCCCTCCGCCGAAGCACTATCGACACCCCCTGTTTCTTCTCATCCAGGTTTAGCGCTGTGGCTCCGAGCCCGTAGCTCAGGGGAGTGTTGCGACTAGTTGGGCCAAGCGTCAGGAACAGGCGCCTAATTGGTTCGCGGACTCCTGGAAGGACCCGCCGCTGGGGAGAGCGGGGAAAGGTGGCTGCCACGGCATCTACCGTACCGGTCAGTGGCCGCTGCGAGTATTACGCATCAGGCTTCGAGAGCGGAGCGGGCCAGCAAGGAGAGGTGGTGACTGACAAAGCCACAGGGCGCGAAAATTCTGTTCCTTCCCTGTTATTTGTTGGTGAGACAATCAATCCCTTACTCAGTAAGGGCGCCGAATAGCGAGGCTCAACCTTGTCCGTCTCTTTGGCACTGGCATTAGGTATTATGCGTGCAACGCCCCGAGCATTCGTCCGTGTCGGCGCACCCAGCTCCCGACGGTGCGATGGATGCATGTGCTGTTCATGCGGGACTCGGTTCCCAGCAAGCACCGGGCGCGTGGTAAAGAGTTGGACGGTGGGTCGCCCGCGGCGTGCTCCAACTCAGCCCAGCTCGTCGCGGCTTGGTCAAAAAGCAAAACATTGTCTCGTATCTTGCCCGTGAAACAGACCCAGCCAACAAGACTGCCTCGTGACTTCCCCGACAATTCGTCTCCGTGGGGTCGACGGCCCTCGTGGCTGTCATTTCTGGGTACTCGTACGAAGTACGGATACGCAGAAGC
Organism: Tolypocladium tropicale; assembly: GCA_024340005.1. Lineage (NCBI taxonomy): Eukaryota > Fungi > Ascomycota > Sordariomycetes > Hypocreales > Ophiocordycipitaceae > Tolypocladium > Tolypocladium tropicale. The sequence goes on along the minus strand of JALHBU010000245.1, from coordinate 146,507 downwards.
CGCAAGGCGGGCCGCGAGATCTGCGGCATTGATCAAAATCCCGAGTGTCGGGCCCGTGCCGGTCGCTACTCTCGGCCGGGTTTCGATGTCAAGCACTCCCATATTCTGCCTCGAGAAGCTCACATAATAGTTGCACTGGATACACGAAGATAGGCGGGTTCATTTACACCCGTGAGCAGCTCCGAGTCTGTACAGGCTGACGCCCGGAGCCCACAATTACGTGTACTCACATGCTCCGTGCCCGGCCCCGTCCCGCCCAGCGACAAGCTCTTCGCGATGCAGCCGGTCCAAGACGCGACAGCCGCCCCAGTTGCTGGATAGCATGCAAGTCATCCGACGGCGATGGGAGATGGGGAGGTAGTATCCCGCTGGCGGACCCTGACAAGACCGGGCCAAGCCGTGAAGCGGTTTCTGCCCCTCAAGCAATGCCGAGCCTCCTCCTGTCAACCGGCTGCCACCAGAAGCATACCTGCTCGTTTGATTTGTCCCCGCCGCAATCAATCTGCGGTGGTGCTCATTAGACCTGTCATCTCTGCACTGGCGTGTTGCAGTTGCGCTGCATGGTGTTAGGAGTTGGTCAGCACGTCCATTCCCTGCAGCAGCCGCCTGCCCAATCGTCCGTTGTTAGACGAGCCCTTCGGGGTCCAACCACACGGGACCCCTGGCAATCAAACGATTCCCGCCCCGTGTCTCCCGCGGCGAATGCATGTTCGTTTGGCTTTCCATCCTCAAAAGACGTCATGAGGACGTGGGACGGATGGACGGGTATGCAGAGGAAACGGAAACGGCAATTGGCGACGCAGCCAACATGCCCGGAGCGCATGTTCCTGGCACCCAAAGCCCGTGTCGTATGAGGCTTCCTCCCGCTTTCACGGGCCAGGGGTCGCGCAACGAAGAGTGCATGCTTTCGACGGACGACATGATGCACATGTGCGACGTGCCGCGGGTAGACGCTGCGCGCGAACGGCATCGTGGGCAATGGGCGAAACAGCAATGAGAAGGGGAGGTGGACGACGCTGAGATGACGATGTCTTGGCTGCCATCTCCTGCATCGCTCTCGGTCATACCGTACGTCGAGGCCCGTCGATCACACACGGACGGGCGATTCAGCGAGGCGGCTCGGGAAAAGCAACCAGGCTCTCTGGTCGTACTCGTACTCGTAGTAAGCCAGCGTTCACTGACTGGACTGCTGGAAGCCATTTCGGGGAGCCCGCCCCATCCTGGCCAGGTTATCGAGAGGCGTCCCCGTCTCGCCAGGCCAGCCGCCGGCACTTCTCGCGAGGCGCACTTCGCACAGTACGTTGCGTTTTGGTCGAGTACAACAGACATATTATTCGTGTGCTTGTGCTCCTGCTCAACCTCAACCGGTCCGGCATCATTTTTTCCAGTTTCCCTGCGCTCTGGATGGCCAGGCAGCTCCAGGTGGCTCACGTCTGACACAAGCCCCTGGGTGTTTCCCGGCCCATTGACAGGCCCGCTGCCGAAAGGCCCATTTGACGGCCGAGGGAGGGAATCAGGGGAAGAAGAGCTGGGCGCGCCATGGCGAACAGACCCCCTGTCCGCGACGGGGGTGACATGCGATGTTGTTGAGGAGCTGCCCGATGGCCTGCGCGCACCCCCCGGCGTGGCCGCAGCATCTTCACCTGGCTCGAGCCTGCCTGCGGTTCGGTGGCCCAGTGCCCACACAAGGCTCCTCCTGCCCCGTGGCAGATGAGATGGCGCTCGCCGCCTGGCATCCAGAGCTTGGACCAGCGAGGCCCCCCGAGCCCACAGAACGGAGTCGGGCAGAGCGTCCAGGTCCAGGTCCAGCCCTCGCCCGTCGGCCGGCCCCTTCATCATCGCTTCGTCCCAGGTTCCCAATTTCCTCGCACCCTGGTCGCCCTGGGACGCCTCTTTCCGTCCATTCTCCGCCTCCCTGCTTCGCTCTTCGCCGTCAGAACTTTCTTTCATCGCAACAAAAAGAGGGCCCCGTCTTCCTCTCACCATCTCGCCCAGCTTCGACCGCGACGACGACTGACGACTGCCCACTCGCCAGCCCCGACTCCGTTTCGCCGAACATGCGCCAATGTGCCTGAGGCTGAGACATACGCTCCTTGTCGGCCCCCGTCAACCTTGGCATCGCGCCGTATCGCCGTGCCTCTCCTGATCTTGAACAACTTCCTTCCGTCAGCGTGCACCAATCAAGGGACCCTTCGCGAGCCCGCATCGGCCAACAACGAAGACGATCGTTACACGATAAGATACGAACTGTGACTGTCGAATCCGCGTCGTACTTTTAATCCTCGGCTTCCTCAGATCCCGTGCAATCGACCTCGCCTCGACTTGCCAGATATACCACGTCTCGATTTCTTAGCCAGCCGCCATTCATGCCACGGATGACCTTTGTGAACCTGCCTGGCTGAAATCATTTTGGCCGAGGGAAAGCTCTCTTTCAGGTACGACAGAATCCCGTTTCCTCTGTTGCCTGAGCCGACGGTGCAATGCTGTGCCGATTGACCAATGCTCTCAACCGTTGTCACCGTCGTTCAAGCTTAGATTTACGGTCCGAATTGTTCAGTGCTTCCGGAATCAGATGTCAGAAGCGGCAAGAATTGACGCTGCTTTGCGACGACTTTCCCTCAAAGGGCCCTATGCTGACATGCTGCAGCGTCTCCTGACAGGTGCATGCTTAGCGTTGGATCCAATCCCATCCGTTGATCGGTTGATGGAATCGGCCTACTGGCCCTTATCCCTAGAGCAGACGAAAACGACGTTGGACGCCACATTGTCCGATAAGCCGTCAAAATGAATCGTTTCCGAACCAGAAAGAAGAACAAGGATGAAGCCTCCGCAGTTCGACCGTCGATGGAATCGGAGTCATCAGGCCCCTTTCGGATGTTTGGCAGGAAAAGGTCCCAGGATGACGACCGCGACCGGTCAAAGAAGGAGCTTGACCTCGCATCTGCACTTCCATCCAGCGATGACTTCCGAACAAGTCTCCTCATGACAGGCCTCTCGGCTCGGTTTTCCATGCTACGGGAGCAAGATGACCCCCACTCCAAGCTGGGAAAGGCCAGCGATGACAGCGTGCTCTTTCCCAAACGACAGTCCCGAATGATGGACTTCGGCATGGGCGGTGGCCTGCACGACATAGCCGAGGTTGACTCCATAAGATCACGCCCGTTCGCCCGCCTCGACTCGTTTCATTCCAGCGATGATGGTGCTTCCACTACTGGGAGCATTATGAATCGTGCCAAGCCAACCGACGGAAACAACCTCTTTGGTGGCAGGCAGAAGATATACAAGATTCCTGCAGGCGGCAGTCTCAAGGCTGGCAGCATGGGCGGAAGAGCATTGTACGACGACGATGTGGCTCAATCGGCTTTTCTGAAGTGGAGGCAGGACGAGAGGGACCGCCAAACATCCCAGAATGAGGAGATTAGCGACACAGTTGAGCCAGAACCGCAATTCGACTACAATAGGCGGCGAGAGACAAACTCGACGACCTCGTCCGCCCCCTCAGTGGCTCGCAATTCCACCGCCGCCACCTCGGTTACGTCTTCTCAGCCAGCCCCCTCCATCAAGGATTGGCAATCGACAGCTGGCGGAACCGCAACAAGCTCCGCAAACCACTTTCAAATTCAGGAGCGCAATGTCACTCGGACGCGGAGGCTGTACGAGCAGGGACTCACGCAGGATCTCCAGGATCATCAGTCCTCTGCGCTGTCGCGAATGGATACCCTTTCCAGGCAGCGACCGTTTGGCACTCGCACCCCGGACCTTACGCCGCCTATTCCTTCCCCGACAAGCACTTCCTTTGGCGACCGTGCGCTGGAGCGCCGGCCGATCATGGCTAAGGCTAGTGCCCCTAATCTTCGATCGTTCAGTCCGCCCATGACCAACTCGACGCAAATCAGCCCGGCAGAATCCAGCACCAAGTTCCCCGGACCAGAGCAAAAACCTAGCTTTTTGGCTAGCCCGCCTCTGAGCCCGCCGATGAGCGAGACAGAAGACCACCCGGTGCTACCTATTCAACCCAATGACCGAGGGAAAGCGACAGCCATGGGCGTCTTCAATCGGCCATCTCAGCAATACGATGAATCGAAATATGCCCAACGACAACGCCAGCTTCAGCAAGGCAGAGAAACGCCAATTAGTCGAATGGCTTCGGAGTCAGATGCTTCGACTCGTGGTGTCAGGTCCCGCTCGTCCTCCGCTCAACGAAAACCCCTACAGAAGGACTTGTCCTCGGCAGCCGTTGCCGAGCTGGCTGAGCATAAGGACAACCCGAACCCGACCTTTTTCGACGAGAGCGACGAGACTTCTGAGGATAACCAGTCGATTTTGCCTGCTATCACACCGCAAGTTACCGTCGAGAGACCCGACGACCAAGAGCATCCTGCTTTCCGTCAGTCGGCCCTGCCAACACCCTTGTCACTCTCATTTTCCAGATTACCGGACGAAACTACAGTTCCCTCCATCAACGTGGATGCGACGGCAGAGCCTCCCGAAGATTCCCCTACGTTGGGGCCAAATTCGGGCCTTAGCGGAATGGTGCGACAGCATTTGCGGCATGATAGCAGTGCATCGTCGATATACGGCGCCACAGACCGAGAGGCAGCCACAGTGTCGACCAGCGTGGACGGCAACAACGCAACTGGAAAGCCGGAGCCTACCCCTCCTAGCATTGACGAAGCGATCCCTGAGGAACACGACGAATTCGCCCGGCATTTGGCTGACGGGGCACGGCGAGTACGCGAAAGACTGACGACGTACGTCGAGTCTGACAACGAGCGATCTACGCCGACAACGCCCTTGTCGGAGACAAAACAGGAGCCTGCCGCCCCTCGAGCCAACGGCCTGGGCATTCTGCGACCCAAATCCAGCCGAGGCTCGCTTTTCGACCGAGAGAACCGCGATCGAAGTCGTTCAAAATCTCGCAGAGCGCAAGAGCGTCTCCCTTCGCATCCCGTCCCTTCGCCTGTCGTCTCGTCGGCTGCCAGTACATCGTCTTCAACGAGCAAGCCGCCTGCAACCCCCCTCGAGGAAGCGCAGGATCAGAGTCCCCGCGAGAGTGAGGACAATTCCGCGGGGAAGGAACCTGCAGCTAGCGACAAAGATGAGAATGTCCACGCAGGTTTGAAAGCCTTCCGCCAAGCGCGACGGGAACTGCAACGGATGAAAGAGCTGGAGATGAGACAAAGACATCAGGCAGCCCCGAACCCCACGAGACCGCCAGAGCGGCCCCCTGCTCAACGCATGACCTCCCAGAACAGCGGTCCTCCCCCCGCCATGTTCAACAGGAGGACGCATGACGAGTCAAGGGACAGCAGCCGTTCCCGCGCCGGCTCCCGTGCGGCTTCGGAGCGGGATAGGAGCGGGTCCGAGACCAGCGCAAGCGGTCAAGCCTTTGCCCGTGGTGGCCATAGGCTTCGTAACGGGTCAGCAACGTATGAGGATCCTCAAGGCCTGAACGTCGCCGGCGGCTTCACCCGGCCGAACTTGAATACGAGAGTGATGGGTCTCCCTGGCACAGACATCAAGAACTCACCCATCATGCCCCCTCAAGCATCGCCGGGTATCTCGCCAACAGGCATGATGAGCCCGAGCCATAGCGCCGGCATCGTCGATGCCTCTGGCAGGCGGGTGGCAAGAGGCAGAGATGGGACGCCTGCGTTTCAAGGAATGACCTCCCCACACGATGCACAGCCGTACTCTCGGTCTCGTAATGGCAGTTTGCTAAGCGCGGCTGCGTCAACTCCGAACCTGCATGCCGCCATGACGGCCCCGCCCCTGCCACCGATCAACCCTCGGCGCAAGAACGGACAACCCGCCTTCATGGATCGTGGCGAGGATTCCCCAAACGCGTCACGCCGCGGGTCTGTTGACGCCTATGGAGGCACCATGTCCGATGACGAGGGAGTACTGGACATGTACCGCCAAGGGGGACGCAGAACGGCGCCCGAGGCTAACGGTAGAACGAGACACAGCCCTCCGAGAGGTGCGGTACGGCCGCCTCCACCTCACGCGAATATGTCGGATGGTAGCCTGCCCGGCGGCATGATCTGATGAGTGACCGGAAGGGCCATCACACTTATAACTCTTTCTCTCTGAAAAGCCATTTCTCAGCATCTGGGCCGACCTCGACGAGACAAACGACCTATACCCATTCACGTACATTCTCAACGCGTTGCAAACATTCAGCTTGCTGGTACATTTGACGGACAATCCTCACATGACAATGGCGAATCGACAATGGCCTGCGTCCGCGACTATATTTTGGTCCTTTAGGATCTGTCTGCTTTCTGTCCTCATTTTCATTCTGATAAATCATCACCGTCGATGTAACTCGACATTTGGCTGTCGCCGTAAACAGGGTTGGGGCTGGACTTTGATCCATGACCTCGGCGTCAGCATTTACTCAAACGGAAGAGAAAGATATGACAAAAGGACAGGCGCATAATTGGCGTGTAAATGACATTTCGATTCTCACAGAGACGGCCAGGGACCGAGGAGCTTCAATGTAGTAGTATTGTCAAGATATGAGTTTAAGCAACAGCTTTTTGAAGATGAGGTTCCGGACGCAATACGATTCTTATTTTTACAGCAGTGCAGTGTGGCTAGGGACTGACTAACTCTGGATAATCTTGACCTTGGGTACTAGCTCAGTGTCATGGATGAGACGGACATGTTGCGCTGGCAGAGGATCCACGAGGTTGTTTTACGCCTTGCGTATCCGCACGTAGGGTCCGCCAACAGCTAGGACATTGGAACCTCGACACTGCGACTCAACCGATGCTACCCCTGGTGCAGGAGGTAAGAGTATGCAACTATTGCTCCGTACACCTGCGAAACAAGGATGCGTGCCGATGCTGATGGCTCCCAAGCTAAGTGCGAATCGAGTTTAGCAACTTCTCGTTGGATCGTGGAAGCGAGGACCCGCAAGCGGCCTTATTTTAAAGTACGACTAGGCCGTTCGCTGCGTCTCCGCAGTCGCAACGTGGGGGGCGGATGACGGGGGGATGCAACATTGCGGACAAGGCCGCTCGTCATCGTCTCATTTCTGCTAACTCCTTGGAAAAAGGGAAGTGGGTGTTGTGCGTTATGCAACAGCAAGGCGCAGGGAAGTGAGAGACGACGTATCGTTGCGGCGCAGAGTAAGCCTTGGAGGACGTTTCTTCGCTCTTGCTTTGGATGCGACTTGGCCAAGGACCTGGAGGACGTTCACACGTGAAAAATAGCATCAGCGCCGACACACTTGCAACCTAGAAGGAGACCAGACGCCTAAGAAGGAGACCTGACACCTAAGAAAGTGACCAGAGATCTGCACAATGGCATTCATACGACCCTACAAATCCTCAGACTTTGAGGCCACGGCGCACATCGTGAGTTCCCCTCCTCTCACCCCCCCCCTCTTCTTTACGCCTCTCACCAAACTCCTCAACACCATCACCATCGTCACCGGCTCACATCCACCACCCCAGTGCCGCTCCACCCTGCCCCCATCACTCGCGGGCTCCGAGCCCGCCCGGCGCCTCGCCCCCTACATCTGGACGCACCAGTACACGCATCTCTCCCCGTCGACGTGCTTCGTCCTCGACGACGGCGCCGGCACCGCCGTCGGCTACTGCATCGGCTGCCCGGACGTGCCCGCCTTCTGCGCCGCCTACAACTCCTACGTGGCCGCCGTGCTGGAGCCCTCGCCTGATGTCCACGTCCCGCCCGAAGCTCGCGACCCGGCCGCCGCCAAGGCGCCCTGGCTCGTCGACGGGCAGATCAGCGAGGTGGCGCTCGCCCAGATGGCCTTCCTGCCGCGGTGGCTGCTGCTCGAGGGCAATGGCGATCTGCTGTGCGAGTACAAGGCCACCATGCACATCGACCTGCTGGACGAGTGGCAGGGCCGCGGCTGGGGCCGCAAGCTCGTCGAGGCCTTCGTTGCGAGCGTGCGGGGTGTCCGGATGCAGGACGGCAGCGACAGCAGGGGCATCTGGCTTGGCGTGGCGGGAGACAACGCAAAGGTGGTACCGTTCTATCAGAAGCTCGGATTCAAGGTCAAGGAGCGCGCCATCAAGACGTCGTCCATCTCCATGGTGAGAGACTACTAGCCTGGTGGTGCTCATGCATGTCTCGCTTGGGAGGCGGGAAGAGCATAGAGCGCGGGCATTAGGTCAACAATTTTTCTTTGGCTATGGAAATAACTGACTTCTGCGGCCCCGTCTTGTTTTTGGCCGTAAGCTCTGATCCGCTTGACAAGAGAAATCAAACCATCTCAGGTTGCACGCGTGCGGTGCCAAGAAGACTGGGTGACGTTCCGCGCCGTACCGCCGAACAAGTCTCCACCGGGAATGTCACCACGGAAGCGCCGGTATCCATCGAGACAAGAACTCCGTCCGTCGCGCGCCAGAAGAACCCCACAACTCCGTGTCCCGCAAAAAAAGAAGAAGTTGAGTGTTACGCCGAAAGGGTATCGCAGCCGTGTTGTCGGCTCAGAATGTAGCAACAAGGCGCCCTGGTAACCCGTACATCGTGACTGAAAGGCCGGAATTCGCTGCAAAACATCCTAATCATGGCTGGCATCAGGTCGACACTCTGCTTGGGAGTCTCTGCCGGGGCGTTAGTCCTTGTTCCTGCCATGTCAAGGCTGGTGGCCATACCTTTTCGACTCGCAGTTCGAGGGTCTCGGCATCGAGTAAATGGCGGCTTACGACACCGGGCATTGGTTGCACTGCTTGTGGCCGCAGGCAGTGCAGGTGGTGCTGATGACAATCATGCCACCGCACTTGCAGCAGTACTCGTAGGCGGGCATTGTTGTTTGTTGCTTGGGAAGCCGAGGTGGTGGTGGTGAGGGCGAGCAAGGTATTATTGCGTGGGCGTTTGTGGGTTGCTTAGTCGACAGATGGACTGCGACAGGTTGCTCTGGGCGTATATATGGGGTATCAACGATGGAGGCGAGTGTGAATGAGTTCAAGAGGGAAGAAGGTGTGAATGGTGTGACGGAGGGAGATGGGGAGACGGCCGTCACTTATACTCAAAGGGCGCGCGCGAGTGCGGGAGGAGTGGTGGCTCGGTGCCGCAGACAGGAGCAAGCCTCGTCGGTCTGGACTACTCGTAAGACCTTACCTCTGGTCTCCAGACGACGGCAAGAAGCGGGGCGAGAGCTTACTTGCACTCGAGACACGGGCGACAGCTGGCTGACGGCATGGGCCAGTGAGGACGGCGGCAGACGGAGCGTGGACGAGGGACCGCCCGTCGGTAAGACAGCGGCGAGACACACGACGGACAGCCTAAAGGTTAACCGCCGTGGGCGGCGAAGATAAAAAAAAAGAGGCCATGACGCATTTCTCGCTGTCATGTCGTCTGGCGCGAGCGTGGCGGGAGCGGCGGCGCGCGCTGGTTGGCTCGGCGCCGCATTTGGGTTGCATGGGCCGGTCAGACAATCTCGCAGGACGCACGACGCTGAACCCTGGGTGACGCAGATCTGGACGGGGCGCACGCGCAGGGCAGGGTGGTCGGTGGCTTTGGAGAAGCGCTCGCGGCGCGTCGGCATGCCTGCAGTCGGCCGCCTTCAGGCTGGCTGCACTAGCCCACCCTCGGGCCTAGTCTGCCCACGTCGGCGGCCTAGTGCGTCTACTCGGCTCTCGACTGACGCCACCAGCACCCCACGCGAAGTCTGGGGATGGAACGATGGACGACGGGAGTTGCGTTGGTGCCATCGTCAAATCGCGTGGGCCTGTAGGGGTCCTGTCGGGTGCTTGGTGCCGTCGACGGCCGTGGGGTGTCCGGCCGAACCTCTCGCATCGTCCAAGCTGCCCGCCCCATCCGTCGAGGTCTGTCTGACTTTGGGCGCTGCTTGGCGTTGGCCGCCCGTGTTGCAGTCTGGCCCTAGTTAGTAGCACTGCTCGCGCCGCAAGGTGACCGACCACGCTTGGGATCCTTTGCTGACGGGACAGAGGCGTCGTTTGCGTGTTGGTGGCGGTTGATTGGAGAGGATGAAAATAGGCAACTGGATCTACGTTCTGGCAGGGCTACAGTGGGCCCTGTCAAGGTGAGGCAGTACGAGTATTCCATCACCTGCTGACCGGGCAGTCGTGGCGTGGTGTGTCCTGCAACAACGTGACGAGAGGCCAACAAGCATACGATGCGCCGCTCGCGGAGGATGACAGCCCAGTTCGCGAGGCGGCGAAGGCCTAAGCCGCCTACACCGGAGAAGGCCTCACCTAAGCCGACACCTCACCCATCAGGCACGAGCCGGCCTTGGACCAGGCAACGACAGGACAGCGTCGCGATAAAATCCCGGCCCCTCGCGAAGACATGGTGTGGGCAACGATTGGTACGGCATGGACTCCTGGTGCGAGAATGCGAGGAGACGTGGTCGTGTCGCCGTGGTGGCTGCCTGCTGCGTCCTCGCAGCCCAGTGTTTCCGTTGCCTTCGGGTGCCTCCATCGCATGTGACGACGGGCGGAAGCACAACGTACGCCAAGAAGGCTGCGCGTCCAAAGAGGCAGATGCGATGAGGCTCTCGGCATCATTCATTCGCCACTCGTTGCGACACTCTTTCACAGGGCCAGCTCGGAGTTGTCCTCTGTCTTACGAGGACTCTGCACGCTGCTCCTTGTCTACCTCGCACCTGGGGAGTCGTCACCGGGCATCGGGTCGGTGACGAGTTCCGTGGCTGGTGCTCACTCTGCCACGTCCAAACCCGTCCGCAGGGCAGGATTCCTTGGCCCGCCATCCGCCTAGCGCAAGCACCGGCATCTCCATCCTGAGCATCCGGCGGCCGTCCTGACAGCTATTTCGCCTAGCGCCGCGCCTCAGGAGGGGAACCGCCAAGCCGTTTCATCGATGGACCGCTGCGATGCATCTGCGAACTTGAAGCCGGTCGAGGCAACACGCCTGCATGCAACGCGCGGATTCACATGATGGTCGGCCCCTCGCCGTCGTCGATGCGCTCAGAAGCCGTACGCAGACGACTCCCGCGCGAGATCAAGGCCTCCTCGTGCAGCACATCTCCTCGGGCCGCGGGCTGGCGTAGATGGACGGATCCATGCCCTGCCGCCCTCGTCGAGGCGCATGGCTGACGCATTGGTCCCGAGCTCGTCTGCTCGAAGCCACGTTTTTAGTGGCTCCTCGACTTCGTGCCTTCAGCTTGGATCCGACGACCCCGCCCAAGCTTCGGGCTCTCGAGATTGGCTGGTGCCTTGTCGGGGCTCCTGAGCCTCACCCCGCGCCGCTGCCAGAGAGGCAGCCTTGGTGTCTGCCTGGGGGCCTTGACTGGTCAATGAGATGCTGGATGGACCCTTACCCATCTGGGTGGCGATGCCGGATTGGCCACGGCTTTATACCGAACAGCCAGCATCGTGAGTTTCTCGATGGGCATTGGCTGCCCGCTCCTGATGGGAATTCCGCCCTCGGCGACGCCCCTTGGGCTATCATAGCTCATCTTCCCCTTGGGCCTTGTTTAGACGCGGGGCCCGAGAGCCCATAATGCAGCCTTGCGCCCGCTCGCCGCTAAATTGTCACGAGTCTGACGTCGATTACTCCGTTTTAATGGCCACAGCAATTTTCGGCGTCACGGCGTGCCGGGCGGCCTGTGAGACCACCTGGCCGCCGACTCTGGCCGCCATTTAAGCATCTTTAAACGGTGGCCCTCCCTTGCATCACCAACCAAGCTCGAGCCTCTCGTTGCCGGCAACACCCACAGGCTTTGCCATTTCTACTGTGTCCTTTGTAACTTTCTCAACATGGTACGCGCTTGCCCAAGCCGGCGATTGGTGATTCGTCTGACATTTCTTGCAGAGACTACCATTCCGCAGTACGCCTCCTCCCAGCTACGAGGAGGGGGCGACTGAACCACCCTCGGCCACGTCAGAGGCAGACGGTGCAGTCCTCCAGCTTCACTCCTTACCTTCCAAGGAAGCCATTGTCGTCAAAATCCAGCCGCCCGTGGGCCCGGCCAAGGACCTTCACCATGTCCCCTGTGACATTGTCCTTGTCATTGACGTCTCGGGCAGCATGGCTGCATCTGCGCCCGTCCCGGGCGAGAATGGCTCCGAAGACACCGGCCTGACCGTGCTCGACCTCACCAAGCACGCGGCCCTCACCATCATGGAGACCTTGAACGAAGAGGATCGTCTCGGCATCGTCACTTTTGGCAGCAAGTCCAAAGTCATCCAGAACCTCGAGCCCATGACGGATGCCTGCAAGGAGAAGGCCCGGGGCAACATCAAGTCCATGCAGCCGCAAGATGCCACGAACCTGTGGCACGGTATCCGGGACGCCATTCGCGTTTTCGACGATGCGGGGAAGAGCACGAGGGTGCCGGCAATGATGGTCCTCACTGACGGCATGCCCAACCACATGTGAGTCACCGACCGTCCTCAGACGCATCACTCTGCAGCACTCCCATCTAACAAGTCGTCATAGGTGTCCACCGGCGGGTTACATCCCTAAGCTGAGGTCCATGCCGCCTCTGCCAGCGTCGATCCACACCTTTGGGTTCGGCTACAGCCTGCGATCAGGACTGCTCAAATCTCTCGCCGAGTTTGGCGGCGGCAACTACGCCTTCATTCCTGACGCCGGGATGATTGGAACAGTATTTGTCCATGCGGTTGCTAACTTGCAATCAACCTTTGCGACAGATGCGACGCTTTTGCTGACGTACCCCGCCAATCTGAGCATTGAAGAGACAATGGACGAGTCAGTCTTGCGAGAAGGCCCGATAAGCAACGACTTGCAAGGAAAATATCTCATGCAGCTTCGAATCCCGCTAGGTAACTTGCAATATGGCCAGTCTCGCGATGTATTCCTGCGGGCCAGGAATGTTGATAAACGCGCCGAAAATGGCGAAAAGGGTACGGGGCCGACAGATCGCACCACTGTCACTGCCACCGTCCAATTCAAGAGAACTGAAGTGCCGTCGCAAAGTCCCAAGCCCAAGGCCAAATCCTTCAGCTTGAAGAAGGCCGATCCAGGAGAGGCCGGCCCTGAAACTAGCACTCTGTCGGTGCGCCGCAGTGTGTTCGACCGCTCTAGTCTGCCGGAGTCGGAAGCTGCCTATCACGAATCTCGAGCCCGGATCTGCAACTACATCTCGTCTCTGTTCCCTCTTCGTCCCGATGGCGAACATCGGATCCTCACCGACGGTATGGAAGAAAAGAAGAGGGAGCTCGTTCGGATGATTAGCGAGATTCCGGCGCGGAATCACGACGATCCGCAGAATCAGTCTCTCATGGAGGATCTTACAGGCGCCGAACCCAAGGGTCAAATTTCTCTCGCCATCAACAACGACAGCTACTTTGCCCGGTGGGGCGTGCACTATCTCCCTTCGTACTGCAACGCCCACTCGCGTCAGGTCTGCAACTCGTTCAAGGATCCGGGACCCCTTCAGTACGGCGTCAACAGTCCTCTGTTCATTGCGTGCCGCGACCGGTTGGACAATGTGTTTGACAACCTGCCTGCACCCGAACCGACTGCATCACATAAAAGCCGTTCCAGGCATGGCATCTCCAGTCTCAGCTCCGCGCCCGTTTCGATGAAAAAGTACCGAAACTCTCACGGTGTGTGCTTTGCTGGATCCACCCCTGTTGAGTTAGCCTCGGGCAGGATGGTCCCCATTCGGAAGTTGAGGCGCGGCATGAAGATTCGCACGCCCTTGGGGTCTCGAAAGGTGGCCCTGGTGCTGAAGACACCGGTGTACGGAGATATTCTCTGCCGCGTTGGTTCGATAGCAGTCACGCCGTGGCACCCCATCTCCCTCGATGGAAAGTCCTGGACCTTCCCAGCGCACGTGGCTCAGGGCACAGTGCGCTATACGGGATCCGTCTACTCCGTCATGCTTCAACGCGACCAGAACTCCCAGGCTCACGCCTTGCGCGTTGGGGGCGTCTGGGGCGTGACGCTGGGACACGGTCTGACCACAGGACGGGATACCCGCGCACACGCCTTCTTTGGCGATTACAACCAGGTCGGAAAGAGCTTGGTTAGGCTGGGGGCGGATCGCTGCGGCATCGTCGAGGGCCGAGGCGTGGAGCGGGACACGAAGACCGGGTACGTTTGCGGGTTCCGCGCCAAGGCGACAGCAGGAGAAGTCGTGCTCGAGGGCGCGCTCCTAGATAATGTCCCCTTGTCCCAATTCAGCGTGGTGGTTGACACCGCATGAAACTGGGGAAAGGGGTATAGTCGTGTAATGCCTTCATAATCTACTTGGTCATAATTATAATACACAAGCCTCGCTGAGAGGCCTCTCGCCGCCTTCCAGAACTTTTGCCTGCCCCAGACCCCTGATGTAGGTACAATGAGGCTCCTGCCCCTAGTCTTGCTTCCGTCGTCTTGAAACTTCGTCACTTACTCTCGCGCAAACAACCCTGCCATGCCCATGCCCGTTCCCACACACATGGACACAACACCCAAGTCTCCTCCGTCGCGCCGCAGTCCATGCACGAGCGTGCTCGTCATGCGCGCACCCGTGGCCCCAAGCGGGTGGCCGAGCGCAATAGCGCCACCGTCGGGGTTCACGTGACCCTGCTCCCAGGCCTTCTCGAGGCCCAAGGCGCGGAGGCAGTGAATTGCCTGGCTGGCAAAGGCCTCGTTGATCTCCCAGCGACTGACGTCGTCGATGGTCAGGTCGTGCTGGGCGAGAAGACGCGGGATGGCGAGGGCGGGGCCGATGCCCATCTCGTCGGGTGCGCAGCCCGTCGTGACGGCGGAGACGAAGCGGCCCAGGATGAGGTCCTGGAGGCCGAGCTGCGTCGCCGTGCTGCGGCGCATGAGCAGCGTGGCCGCCGCACCGTCGGACACTTGGCTCGAGTTGCCGGCGGTGGAGGCGCCGTCGGGCTTGAAGGCCGGCTTCAGCTTGGCCAGGGCCTCGGCAGAGACGGAGTCGCGGATGCCGTCGTCGCGGGTCACGGTGATGGTCTGGACGTCGCCGACGGGCGCGCCCTGCTTGTCCACCTCCTGGAAGCGCGTCGTCACGGGCACAATCTCGTCGTCGAAGCGGCCGGCGGCGCGGGCGGCCGAGGCGCGGAGGTGCGACTGCGCGGCGAAGGCGTCCTGGTCGGCGCGCGAGACGCCGTACCGCTCGGCGACATTCTCCGAGGTGAGCCCCATGGGCATGACGCAGTCGCGGGCGTCCTTGACGGGCGAGTCCTTGAGGCGGGGCCAGACGTCGACGGGGACGGCGCGGGAGCCGTAGTTGCGCGTCATGCTCTCCATGCCGGCGGCGATGCCGACGGCGATCATGCCGGTGCGGATCTGGGCGGCGACGGCGGCGACGGCCTGCAGCGATGAGGCGCAGGCGCGGTTGACGGTGTAGAGGCACGTCTCGTTGGGGAAGCCGACGTGGTTGAGGGCCATGCGGGCGGCCTTGGAGCCGCCCAGCTCGGAGAGGACGACGCCGACGGCCACGTCGTCGACGGGCACGTCCGGGTGGCGGTCGCGGGTGGCGCGCAGGACGGCGGCCAGCAGCTCCTCGGGGTAGGCGTCCTTGAGGCGGCCCTTGTAGGAGCGGCAGACGGGCGTGCGCAGGGCCGAGAGGATGACGACGTCGGCGGGCGACTTGGCGAGGAGGGCGGCGAGGCCGCGGGGCGGGAGGGCGCTCATGATGGCGGCGCTGGTGTTGCGCTTTGGTTTGCGCTGCGCGGCTGCGACGAAGAAAACGAGAATGTCGACGGCAATGAGATTTCAATGAAAAGAATGTCCTGAGAGTGAGAGAGAAAGCAGGCGGGTGGTTGGGGGTGAGAGGCGACGTGCCGCGTCGGATGCCCGTATCCGCTCGGCTAACCTACCTTGCCTCCTACTCCAGCTTCCGCCCGTCGCCGACGCCCCTCCCCCGACCGCTGCCGGCTGCGAGTGCCGCGGTCCCGACCCGACGGCAATCCCGCTGTGGGGGCGCTGCGGGCCCCCCGCAAATCAACCCGCAGCCGTTGGGGGTAACCTGGCGCCGGTTGGTCAGTTTCAAGGCCAAGGTATTCATGTGTTAAGGGTTCGCGTCCAATTGTTACTTGACCATCACCGAGGGCGGACACGTCGAAGAAAAGGAGGTTTGCGACAGATGCGAACACAGAGGTGCGGCAAAACAGAGCTTGAATTCAAGAAACCCGATAGTTCCGTTATGGGGGCGCTGGTATTCCCTCCGCAAATCAGGTAGATGGCTTGCAGCTGCGAAGCAGGGTGCATCTCGAGACTTGCCGACATGATGCGCCAGCACGACACTCGCGAGTTTCTCCAAGTTGCAAACGGGCCGCAAAAATGCTTGTCCGAAAGTTTAGCCTGGCGACATTAGGCATTGTTACACAAAAATGTAACGCCACACTCGCGTGCAGCATAATCTTTCTTGTGTACTTCGACATTGTCGTGCTTGTTGTGCCGGTCTCGTCGGTAGAGGTAGGAGCTCGGGGAAGTCGGGGAATCCGGGCGACGCCGGGAACGCGGGCAACGCCGGAAATCAGGGAAATAGGACGAATATCTCGATATAGGCCTTCAAGCAGTGGAAGTTACTGGGGTATAAGCCACCCGGGCTCATAACTGTCACACAAAAGTGTAACACTACACTCGCGTACAGCATAACCCTTGTTATGTACTTCGACACTTTCTTCGTCTCTTAGTTCGCTACAGCTGCTGCTGGCGTCCACGAGACTTGAACACGTCGAAGAAGCCCTCCTCGCCGACCTCCGGATTGATGATGCCGCTGCCGCCGCCGCCGTAGCAGTGCGTGCCAATGGATACGAGCTGCGCGACGTGTCGGCATAGGATGGCAGCGTCGGACTAGCCTAGTATGGCGGCGACGTTAGTATGTTGAAACTCTTTCTTCTCTGGCTGCTGAAGGACTTGTAGTTATTGCTGTAGCGTCCGCCGGTAGAGTCACCCGAGTTGCTCTTTTGTTAGGGTGGTGGTGTAGACCCCGGGGTAGGAGAATGGAAAAACAGAAAATGCGGAGGACTCCCGGTAGGACTCGGAGGGAAGGAAAGATAAAAGGGAGGATAGGGACCATCTGATTAGATGGTCACGCATGTTCTTATCATCTTCTGAGACGCCTAGGCCCGGCACCTGACTTACACGACTGCCGTTGCGCGTGGTCCTTGGTGTGTTGTTTCGCCCTTAACAAACTCTCGGCGCTGCCGCCACCGTAGCAGTGCGCGCCGTGTCGGCACAGGATGGCGGCGCCGGACTGGCCAAGTATGGCGGCGAACTTGATGTGCGGCGGGGAAGAGCGTGAATTCAAGATACGGCCAAAGCATTTATCCGCAAGATCAGCACGAGTACCCGGCTAGCCTGCGTTCATATTCATTCCTTCCCTTCCAACATCCTCGCAGCCCGGCGGTCGACTCGGTCGTTCCACGCCTTCCCCCCATTTCTTCCGTTTCCCCCGTTTCCCGAATTTCCCGAATTTCCCACATTTCCCACATTTCCCCCTTTCCCACTCAGTTGCCCTGGGAACAAGTCACCAGACAGTTCTTTGCGCAGAGACGAGCGTCGCGGAGGATTCAATTTACCTGCATTTAGAGAAATCTAGTCAGCCGGTCCCCTTCACACCTCGGGCGGCGGCGAGTCCATGACAACGGGCAGGTCGTCGTTGCTATCCCACGACTGGCGACGCTCGAGCGACGGCTGCCACTCGGCCTCGCGCCGGCGCAGCGTCGCCTCGAGGCTGACCCGCTTCTCGAACGTGCTGTTGGACATCATGGCCATGGCCATGGGCGGAGCTTGACTCACCTGAATGGCCGACGCGGCCGCGCCGAACAGGTCGTCCATCAGCGACCCGCCGCGCTTGGTGCTAGGCACCGGCGCACCGCCCGTTTGGACCACCGCGGGCGCGCCGCCGCCCGTGATCTTGCTCGTCACGGCGTTGAGAATGACGGGCGCGAACGTCTTGGTCGCCTTCTTGGCCACATCGAGCGCCATGGGGCCGATCTTCTGCACCGCCGTCTTGACAAAGTCGAAGATGCCCTCGGCCTGGTCCTCGGCCCCCTGCGGGCTCACCACCAGCCGGTCCAGCTTCTCCTTGGGCATGCCCATGAGCGCCTGCAGCGCCGTGTCGGCCACAATAGCCCGCTTGAGCAGCACCTGCACCTGCGCCGTCTTGGAGTCGGCAGCCGGCGTAGCGTCAGCAGACTCGGCGCCGCCGCCGCCCACCACCTTCTCCAGGAGCTTGGGCGCGAGGGTCGTCACGGCCGTCTTGGCTGCCTGCGTGACAAGGGGCTTAGCCACCGTGACGGCCTTCTTGAGCACCGGGCCGAGCCAGTCGAAGATGCCCTCCTCGCCGGCGATGGGCCGCGTATCGCCCATAAGTCCCGTGATGAAACCCGCCTCCGGACCGCTCAGGGCCGACTCGGTAAGGTCGACGTTGAGCGACATCGGCTCGAAGCTAGCCTCCTGGCCGCTCGACCGGCGGTCCTGGCCGCTGGCGGCCCTGCTCCAGCGGTCGAGAGCAATGTCGAGCGCGCACTCGGTGAGCTGGGGCGTCAAGGCCGCGGCCAGGGCGTCGACTTTGGGCGCGTTGGCTGTCCAGCTGCTCTGCATCTTGCTGAGGATCTCCTGTCGTTCCGGCACGTTGGGCAGGTTCAGCACGGCTTGCAGCGCTGCCTCGGCAAGCAGTGCTCTCTCCGGCGCGCCATCGGCCACGTCAAAGGCGCCCTCGGTCATGTCTGCGCCCTCGGCGATAGAGCCGAGGAGCGCGCCGGCCGCGGTGCCGACGAGACCGCCCAAGGGACCAAACATGCCCGAGGCGATGGGCAGGACACTGGAGCCCACACGCGCGACCGACTTGAGCACGTCGAAGAAGCCTTCCTCGCCGACATCCGGCTTGATGATGCCGCGACCGCTGCTGCTACTGCTGCTGGCGCTGCTGCCGGCGTCTACGAACTTGATGCTCGCGGGGGTACCAAAGCTCGACTGGCCGAGCGAGAAGAGGCTGACGAAGGACTTGTAGTTGTTGCCGTAGCGTCCGCCGATCGAGTTGCCCGAGTTGCTCTCGGTGCCGCCGCCGCCGTAGCAGTGCGTGCCAATGGACACGAGTTGCGCGCCGTGCCGGCACAGGATGGCGGCGCCGGACTGGCCTAGCATGGTGTCGACGTCAGCATTTGCCGCTTTCTCACTCCTCCGAGCAAGTCAAGGCGTCACATCTATCAGGGCAGTGTCCACTCACCTCCGTAGGTTGAGATCTTGTACTCAATCATGTGCCGCGCGCTGGTATCGAGGTCGTAGTGCGTCTTCTTGAACTGCTCGTACATCTGCGCACCCTTCTCCTCCCGGCCAGCGGTGGTGAGCGACTTGTCGCCGGGGTAGCCGACGACGCCGAGGATGACCGAGTCGGACTCGGGCGTGTCGACGAAGTTGAAGTTGCGCAGGTCGCCCGTGAAGGGCCTGTCGACGCGGATAAAGGCCACGTCCTGGGGTCGGTTGCCGACGGCGTTGATCCACTCGGCCGTCGTGACAATGGCCGTTCCGAAGCGAGCCTGCACGTCGGGCCCCTTGACCGAGTCCTTGCCGTTGTAACCAATGTAGCACTTGATCTGCGTCGCGGCTCCGAGGCGGCGACCCCAGTCGTAGACGACGTGGCCGGCCGTGACGAGCAGGTCTGGGCGGATGAGCCAGCCGCTGCCCATCATCCACAGCGTCTCGCCCGTGGTCTTGTTGACAAAGGCGGACTGGATCTTGACGATAGCTGGAAGAGGGGGGAGATTCTGGGTCAGATTTACGTCTCCGGCGTTGGGGTTCCCGTCGTTAGGCTCTGGACGACTTACAGCGATACTTGCCACCGTCCTGGAGGTCCCTCAAGTCTACGACGACGCGCTCGTCATCCTCAAAGGCCGACTCGTCACCTCCTTGACGTCCATCGTCGGCAATGATGGCGGACTCGGCCGGCTGCGTCGACGAAGGCAAGTCGAGTCTCCAGGTGGCAGCCCGGCTCGTAGTGCTGGTACCATTGACGGCGGACATTTTGCTAAAGTTTTGCGTGGGTGATGAAAGATGTTCAAGTAAAGCACGCTCAAAGGAGAAAAAGGCTTGCGTTAAAATGTTGCAGGTAATTTTCGTTAAAGGATATTTGAGGTTGTTGGAGATGGAAGGAGCTATTGATGTGTTGTTGGGAATCAGACGTCGAGCTTGGAACGAGGCTTCCTCTTTATACTTTGAAGCCCGTGGACAAGACTACCGTCGGACTACTGTCGCTGAACGCCATGAACATCATCGACATGCCCCTCAGAATAGCATCACGGCCACGCCCCGCGAGGGTCTTCAGCTTCGAGCAAGCCCGCAGCCAGCCACAGCGCAGCCCGAGTCTCTGATTTCGTCAACAGCCCTTGCCATGCCTCCATCGACTCTTCCCAAGATGGACATCTGCTCCAGGCGTCGGCGAAGCTATCGGTCTGGAGTCGTGAGGGTCAATTAGCCAAGCCGGCGCCCGTCTCGATCTGGACATTCAGACCGAGGTCATGGGAGGCGGCGGCCGCGCGCCGAGCCGTGGCGAAATCGATAGCCTCGCCCGCAGCAGGTCGACCCGAGCGAGGCTGCGCTGCGTCGTGGATCGTCGCGGCCTCCGTCTCGGGTGAGGGGTCTTCCGTCGGCGCCGTGCGGAGGCCCAGGTTCGCCGGCGTGCAGTAGCCGGCTCCATTGTTCTGCTGGGGGGCCACCAATATATGGCTGGGCTAGCCGCGTCTAGATCCCGCGGTGAGGTCCGGACCGCACACAATGGGGACGGCCCGCAGCCCTTCCCCCCGGGTAAGACTGGAACCTACC
The DNA here is from genome assembly GCA_024340005.1 of Tolypocladium tropicale. Lineage (NCBI taxonomy): Eukaryota > Fungi > Ascomycota > Sordariomycetes > Hypocreales > Ophiocordycipitaceae > Tolypocladium > Tolypocladium tropicale. The sequence continues at coordinate 125,795 of JALHBU010000245.1, read as the reverse complement.
GCCTTCGGGCCTAGCACGTTTCCCCGACCGCGCACGGCCGGTAGTTGTCAGCCGCAGCGCCTAAACGTGGTCGTGGTTGAGACAGGATCATCCCCGGTCCGAGGGCCTCGCCTCGTTTGCGTAGGGCTGGGCTCCCGGCCGGGGGCCCACCGCGCTTCGCTTCAGCTCGGTTCCCCCCTTCGCCACCCGGATTGCTTTATCGGGATGATCATGGCCGCTCACGCCGTCATGATTGGATCCGACGACCAGTTGATGCCCGCGGGGAAAGGCCCAAAACTATCGAGCCGGGCGGAGCTGAGACCAGGTAGATCGGACTGGCGATGCCCCAGCCTTCGGGGTCGCCGTCGGGCGAGGCTGTATCAACCGCAACTGATCACCGGAGGTGAAATCCCGGAGCTTACTGGGCATCAAGTATAAGTAACGGCAGCCAAATTCAACTGCGTCCATCCATATCCAGCATCAACCAACTCCCTTTCTCTCCTCTCAAGCAAGCTCTCCTCTCTCCTCTCTCCTCCAAGCCGCCACAACTATCGTCCAACATGGTCGCCAAAGCTCTCAGGAAGATTGATGGCTGCGAAGACTTCCCCGCAGATGCTTCCCAGATCGCCAACGGCAGGTATGCCATCAGATGCGACGACGAGCGCATGCTCGATGCGGATGACGACAACATAAAGGCCGAGATTTGGTTCAAGTCTCCGGTAACATTGCCCCATCCCACCGGCATTGACGCTGAGCTCACATAATGATAGGCCCTCGACCTCGATACCATCCGCAAAATCGACCGCCTGCAGCTCGTCGCCGAGTCGCACGACCAAGGGTTCGCAGACGTGCCCTCGGCGGGCAACTGGACCTGGTTCGAGCTTGCCATCCTCGAGAACGAGTCGGCCTTTGCGCCGCGCAGCAAAGACGGCGTGGAGCTAGTGTGGAAAAGCCACGACAACCGCTTCCTCCGGGATGAGTACGGCTGGGTGAGTGACAACACCGAGAATCGCCTTCCACTCTGGTGTACTGACTGGGGCCACAATTAGTCCGATGGCAAAGAGTTTGATGAGCAGCATGATTTGCTGCGCGCGCTTGAGGTATATGAGCAACGTGTCTCCCGGGAAGTGTCAGGAGATGTTTGTGTGCTGACACGGGCCAGGACGGAAATGTCATTGCAGTCCGGCTTTGCGCCCGATTCTCCGGCTGGGAGATCTATGCCCGCAAGGGATACCTCATCGTTGAGATTGGAAGCGAGACTGGTAAGCTCCGTTGACAAGTCTCTTCCATGCTCAACCCACTAACGCGGCTCAACTTGCAAGTCGAACGCGACCCGCCACCAGCCTACGGCGACATCGTCTCCAATGTTGAGAGCATCCAAGCCGTCTTCAACCAAGTCAACGGCGCCATCCAGTCCGGCTTCCAGCCCAGCCTCCCCCAAGGCCTCTACAGCGCCGAGCTGCTGAGCACCGGCGGCGAAAGGCCCCTGCGAGTTCTCTCCCTCGGTATGACCTCTCGCGCTACCCGTCAAAGGCGGCAGCCACCAGTGGGCCCGACAAAAGACTGACATGATCGCAAACAGACGGAGGTGGCGTGCGTGGCCTCTCTTCCCTGCACCTCCTCAACGCCGTCATGGCTCGGGCCGCGCCTGGCAAGAAGCCCTGTGAGGTCTTCGACATGATTGGCGGCACCAGCACGGGCGGCTACATCGCCATCATGCTCGGCCGCCTGCGCATGAGCATCGACGAGTGCATCCAAAAGTACCAGGAGTTCATGGTCCAGATCTTCAACAAGGGTACCGTCAAGAAGTCGGCCGATTTCATGGTCAAGGGCCAGTTCTACGACAAGGACATCCTCGAGGGCCTCATCAAGCAGCTCGTCAAGGAGAAGCTAGGTGACAGTGAAGCCAAGCTGCTCGAGGAAGGTGACCAGCCGGCATGCAAGGTGTAAGTCTCACCCCGACCCTGCCAGGCGATGTAGTTCCCCGTCTAACGTACCGCGTATGCAGGTTCGTCATGGCTGTCTACCAGCAGGCCGGCAACAATCGCGCCCCCATGTTCCTCCGCTCGTACCAAAATCCGCAGGAGATGTCTGTCCTGCCCGATATCAAGATCTGGGAGGCCGCCCGGGCAACGTCGGCGGCTCCAGCGTACTTTGCTCCCATCACGGTGGGAGAGTACACACTCGTCGACGGCGGGCTCGGCGCCAACAATCCCTTGGGATGGTGAGTCTTCGTTCCGCCAAATACATACCAAGACGAGTCCGTCTCACAAACCTTACAGGCTTTGGACCGAACTCCTCGGCGTCTTCGGCGCTGCCCGCTCTACCTCGTGCTTCCTCAGCATCGGCACGGGCATGGCCGCCAACCAGGCCATCAAAGCCCCTGAAAAGCTCGGTTCCCACGCCGTCGAGGCAGCCTTCGCCGCCGCCGCCTGCAACACCGAGCTCACGCACATCCTCTTCCGCTCCCTCGTGAATGCCTTTGCGCCACGGCCCATGGCCCAGAAGTACTGGCGCCTCAACATCGGCGAGGAAGCCCCAGCCTGGGACGAGGAGAAGCGCACTTGGATGGTTTTCAAGAAGTACAAGGTGCACCACATCAGCGGCTACAAGGAAGTGGGCGCGCTCGACAATGTCGGCGCTCTAAAGGCTCTCATGGAGATGACGAGCAGGTATATCAAAGACGAGGACAAGCTGATTGGCGAGTGCGCCAAGTCACTCATGGACAACTAATAGAGGATACGGCCGCTTCTTGGAAACTGGGAGGTAGAAATGATTTACGAGTAGAACAGGTCTGGCATTTGGCATTATTATAGCAAATATCCTAGTCTTTTCATCACGGTCGATTGGTTTCGGCGTCGTCTCTGCCTCCACACTCTCTGGTGCTGTTGTTTCTCTACCAGTACATGTAGGGATCCACCAAACAATATCTGAGTGTCTAATGAGGGCCTTCAACAGGAGAACCTTCCGAAAAGATTGTCCGGAAACCAAAATTATCCGAAAAATACGCCTTAAGAATTTCAAAGTCCCCCATGCCCTCGCTTTCTGACATCGACAAAGCTAACAGCTTACATACGGCGTAGATATCATTGTGAAGGAGAATTTGCATTTTATTTCCATTGCCCTTAGTATGTTACGCGCTAACAGCTGTCCGGCTGAGCCAAACATCTGTCGGCCGCGCTAAACACCTATCAAAGGTTCTGTTAAGCAACAGCGTCCATCCGCATAGGTACCTAAGGAGAAGCTGGACCGGCTGGTGGTGAGCCCGTACGGGGCCGAGGACTAGGCCGAGGGCCTCGCCTCCCCACGGCCGTCTCCAAGACGGCGCAGGTGCAGGTGCTGCTCAAGCGGGCCATCGTGGCCGACACGGCGCTGCAGGCGCTCATGAGCATGCCCAAGGAAAAGCTGGCCCGGCTGGTGGTGAGTTCGCAGGGCGCCGAGGACCAGGCCGAGGGCATCTTTACCTTCGCGAGTGACCCCCTTTTTTTAACAGGTGTCAGGACAGCTTTTAAGCGCGCTACCAGGACATCATGCTAGAAATGTATATACGAGCACTTTCGGTTATAAAATATATCTAATTCTAACACCGTGTTTATTTTAAACACCCGGCCTGTACTTTTACGGGCTAAAAGAAAAGTTCCTTACTTACCCGCTAGCGCTCTAGAATACACTATAGTATACTTGAGCTTACGGATATCATTATGTTCTATAGTAGAATAGCTGTTAGGCACGCTGCCGATAGGGCTAGACGGCTGTTTCGCTGCCGATATAGGAGGGGCCTAACAGTCTAAAGGAGTCGGATAGCTGTCCGACAGGACCAAGAGCCCTGTAGGCAGCGTACCAAACAACCAAACAGCTATCAGCTACATAACATAAAAATATCCGTATGTTACGCGATAATAACCCCGTGCCGCGGGGAAGCGAGGCCCACGGACCGGGTACTGATTTGATGACTTCCTCACTTGGCGACGCATGTTGGGTGAGCATTTGCTGTGTTCAGCTCCGCTGCGTCGCCCTGTACCAAATTATCTACCCCGTACACATGCATATTTGTTGTCTTGGTGCTGGGCGCTCTTTAACATTTAGAGGCAGATCCTTCCCTCTTTCTCCTGACTTCTAGGTAGTGTGGCCTTTTCAGACATCTTGTTTATGTTATCTGCTTTCTCTTACATCGGTTGAACCGCGAGATGACCTGGTTCAGGAACGCGGCATGCACAGTGCTGGGCAGTACATTCGTCCTGTGTGTTGCAGCCGCGGGTGTCATTGATTGTTATGGTCACAACGGTTTCGCATACCAAAACAACTCTCGGTGTCCTGGCTCAAACGCATGCTGCGGCGTTGGGGCAACGTGTCTCTCGAACCGACTATGTCATAATCCCAACGATGGACCGGGCACGTTTGTGAGAGGCCCATGCGCAGTCAATCCGTACGACTCGGGCACCTGCGCGCAAATATGTCTTTATGGTGAGTCATTTGACCCTGATAGCTTCAACAAACGCCCTTTGTGCGTTGAAAAATATAGACGAACGTGAAAGTCGATCAACAAAGGCGACCGATGTGCGGTTCCACGAACTAGACAGAATTTGCTAAAAAGGCTTTCATCAAGACGAAGTCAAGGGCGTGTCCCCGCGTGTAGCGGTCTGTTCGGACGGATCACTATGCTGCGATGACGATAGCCAGTGTTGCGCAGATGGAAAAGGAACGTTTCTCGACGACAAAGGCTCCATCGCCAACAGTGCGCCTAGCACAACCTTTTCCTACGGCCCCGAACGCACGGCGGCGAGCTTTCGCATCAGTAACACGGCGTCAGTTTCTACAGCCACACCTTCTACAGCTACACCTTCTACAGCTATACCTTCTTCTACTTTGACTTCCACGGAATCATCGACACGGACGGCGATACCCTCTGATAACGTGGATCTTTCCAAGGATCAGGATAATGGCAGAGCTCTCAAGATTGGTCTGGGAGTGGGCGTTCCGGCTGCTTGCTTGTGTTCAGGCTTCGTTGTGTTTTTGTACTTTAGGAAGAGACAGCTGGGAAACAGCAAAGCTGTAGAGATGCCGAGTTGGCAGGAGAAACCACCAGGTCAACCTGCAGCTTTTCAGGGACAGAACATTGTACATTGCCCCGTCGAACTGGATGCCAATTCGAGTCACAGATAGTAGAGCTGTCCAGTTAAACGGATAATCATGAAGCCGTCGAATTCGAATTTCTGCAAGTTCATGTCTGTGGCGGACCCGGCAGGCCAATTAACCCAGGTTCGCCTTCAGGACCGGTCAAACCGGTACATGTGTCGCACCTTACCGGTACAATCTATCAATCGTCACTTACCGGCAAAGCCCTACACAGTCCTTACACAGTTTACTTGTACAATAGCGTAAATTGAGCCCGGTAGCAAAGAGAACCAATGCTTTTCCGCTGAGCTGGAAAGAAAAGGGCCCGGTCCAAGAGCCGATGAGCCCAGACGACGAGTGGAACGATTCACTTATGGCGTGCGTCGCAGGGGGATCGGGCAGCAGACGTGATCAGACGTGAAACAGTTGAGGCTACCTGCCGTCTCTGGGCCTTAATGAGGAGTCCGCGGAATGGAGGATTGGTGCAGGCAGAAATTGAGAAGACACGGTGCGACGACGGGACGGCCGACAGGGATAAAAGGGAGGGAAACAGGAGAAGAGAATTCAAGAGTACAAGTCGACGGAGAAGGATGGAGGTCGCTGGATTCATAGGGCGCCTTACCCGATCGCAGGGATGCCACCGTTCCCGGTGGGTGCAAATGCGTATTCCGGGCTATTTGAAAAAATAAAATAAAAAAATAACAGTAATGCTGCCCTCAGCTGTAAACTCTAGCGTGATATCTTGCATCGCATTCGATACATTGCTGTTTACAAAGTTAGATCCTCCTCCACCACCTGCACCTATAATTTGAACAAATTGTATGCAATAGCCGCTTAGACAGTAGAAAGAGACATATAGAATAGCATATGAATTAAATAAAATCATAATCGCGTCTATTCAAGCAATCCTAACATCTACGATTATCACGCCGCCCGACCGAGGCCCAAAGACAATCTTGGTCCCACGCACATCTACCTCTCTTACATCCCTGTAGTCATGCGGAAGCAATAATTGCCTCCTTCCACCTATAGTTATCCACTCGTTCTCAATAATCACGCAATTATCTGAAGGGTGCTGGTCATGGCGTTGGTCAGGTAGAACCGATGGTAGCTGCAGTTGGAGCGATCCACAGTTCGTCTGTAGGAAACGGCCGTCTGGCGAAAAGGCCACGGTCATGACACCAGGGCGAACACCATTGATCATCGTCTGCTGGGACTTTCTTGTGACGATGTCCCACAGCATGATCCCTCCCCCCGTCGAAGCCAAGGCGAGCGTCCGGCCGTCGGGGGAGAAGGCCACGGCTCGAGCATGTTTCTTGTGACTGTCGAAAAAATGCGTGAGCTTTCCCGTGGCCGTGTCACACAGCCCTATTTCTCCTTGGCGCCAAACCACGGCGAGCTTCTGGCCGTCGGGGGAGAAGGCCATGGCCGTAGCCCAGACATTTTCCTTGAGACTGTCCAAAAATTGCGTAAGCTCTCCCATGGCTGTGTCGCACAGCCCTACCCCCCTCCCTGAGCCCAAGGCAAGCATCCGGCCGTCGCGCGAGAGAGCAATGGCGGTGATGGCTTCAGGTTCCTTCTCACACAGGAGCGACAGCTGCACGGTCTTTTCCGTTACCGGGTCCCATATCTCGGCCCAAAAATCTGAAGCAACGGCGATGATCCGGCTATCGGGAGAGAAGGTCACGTTCATGACGACTCTATGATCGACTATAGGCGACTGCCGAAGTCTTCGCGTTGCCGTGTCTTGTAGCCGTACAGATCGAAAGGCAAGCGTCCTGTAACCGGGCGAGGGAACTACGGCACTGGCCAAGCCCTCGTGGCCCTCAGGGCCCTCAGGTATATGGTCCTCGATCGGTACTGTAGCCGCGTCCCAGAGCTGTACTGTCTTGGCCTTTGCCACGCCTAGCGTCTGGCCATTGGGTGAGAACGCTATGGTTGAAACTCGTTTACCAAAGCCATTAAGCGACTTCTGGGGGTTTCCCGTTGCCGTGTCCCAGAGTCGTACAGTTCCATCATATAATACCGAGGCAAGCGTTTTGCAATCGGGCGAGAGAGCTACGGCACTGGCCGGGCCCTCGTAGCCCTCAAGTACATGGCCCTCGATCGGTGCTGTAGCTATGTCCCAAAGCTGCACGTTCCTGGCAATTGCCACGCCTAGTGTCTGGCCATTGGGTGAGAACGCTATGGCTGAAACTTGTTTACCAAAGCCGTTGAGCGACTTTTGCGGCTTTCCCGATGCCGTGTCCCAGAGCCGCACAGTTCCATTATGTAAAACTGAGGCAAGCGTCTTGCTATCGGGTGAGAAGGCCACGATTCCCCCATAGCCTCGAATCCCCAACTTCTGTAAGGATCTTCCCGTTGATGTCTCCCATAGCAGTACAGTCCCGTCTAGGTTTCTTGAAACTGAGGCAAGCGTCTTGGCATCGGGTGAGAAGGCCACGGCTTCAAAAAGTATGCCGTGGTTCTCGAGCGTCTGTAGGGGCGTTCCTCTTTCCGCGTTCCAGAGCCGTATAGTCCCGTCGTCTAAAACCGAGGCAAGCATCTTGCTATCGGGCGAGAAGGCCGCGACTTCAAAAAGCATGCCCTGGTTCCCGAGCACCTGTGAGGACCTTTCCGTTGCCACCTCCCAGAGGCGTATAGTCCCGTCTCTTGAAGCTGAGGCGAGCGTCCTGCCATCTTGGGAGAATGCCACGGCTATAGAATTCTCGCCTTGACCCTTTAGCGTTTGTAAGGGCGTTCCCATTTCAGCATCCCAGAGCTGTATAGCCCCGTCATTTAGAACTGAGCAAAGCGTTTTGCCATTGGGTGAGAAGGCCACAGGTCCATAAAGTCCATAAGGCATGCCCTGTTTCTGGAGCGTCTGTAAGGGCCACCCCGTTGCCACCTCCCAGAGCCGCGTAGTCCCGTCCCGTGAAGCTGAGGCGAGAATGCGGCCGTCAGGCGAGAAACTTATAGCAGTAACAGGCCTAAAATGACCCTCGAGCGTCCGTTGATAGGTATCCCATTGATCCCTGATACCTGCTACCATTTGGATTACCGGTAGCCTTTGTCTCCAAAAAGTATTTTTAACTATGCTCTTTGCGGGGCTAAATGCCATAGCGGAGCCGTATGTCTGCAGCGGAGCCTCTTCTATAATTGGTCCGTGTTTATGGACAAACCTCTCGGCATCTTTCAGGAAATCAACAAGCAGAGGACTCGTACCTAGTTCCTAGAAGCGATAAGTCAATATCTTATAGCACTGAAAACGATCATGGACATACCTGGGCAACACGTAGAAGCTTTCCTATGGATCGCGCCCCTTCGTAGACTTCGCCCAGGAGCGACAAGCTCTCGAGCCAACAGAGCAGTTTTTCCTTCAGAAATTCAAACGCTGCTCCATCGTCCGCAAGTAGGCTTGCTTGGCCACTGCCACTCAAGAGGAGGTGATCGGCCCAGAAGACGCATGAATACCGTATTGGAGACAGAGGGTCTGGCTCTGGGGGGTTCATATCCTTCTGCTTAAAACCGTATTCGAGGCCATACATGTTTTGTCTCAGAATCAACGACATTTGATGAATAGAGCGCTTGCCAATGTTTTCATGGTCTTCGGCAATCCCACCCGTCTCAAGCCTAGACCTAAACTTCTCCTCCAGGTAGTCTTTGGCTGACTGGTGCAAAAATCGCACCGTATCCTTACGAAGGATCACAAACGAGCCGCATAGGCTGACGAGTTCGCGAACATCGTTGTTTCGCCCTCTCGGTAGCCCTGCTAGCGTAACAAGTTCTTCAATAATAAGAGGGCGGTAGACAACAGTGACTACGCGCAGAATACGCTTGCAATCGTCATCCTTGTCAACGAGACCCATCATTCTGTCGTATAGGGCTTGTAATCCACGCGGAAGCTTGTCGATCTCAGCCTCGACACTCAGGCGCTTGACTCCTGCTAGGTGTTGGCAGATCAAAGAAACCCAGAGAAATGTTGACTCTGCCTTCTGCTCCAGTCTCGTCTGGACTTTTTTCCGAAGGTCGTCATCATATTCGCATCGGTTGGAGAGCTCTTCCACCTTATACTCGATAAAACGTATAACTGCATGTGCTATATGTGAGTCATTTATTTCCAGGTCGAGCTTCTGTCGGCATTCAGTTGGATACAATGTTCGACCTATCCTTAATGAAAAGCGGCTCGAGACGAGCCACTTTGCTTTAGACCCAGGCTTATCAGCATCCTGTGCCATCCATTCGACGAGCCGATCCGAGTCCTCGACTTCGTCAAGCGCATCAACCAGAAGATATACTGTATCGTAGGGCACTTTTTCTAATATGTTGCTGAGCATTGTCTTTAGAATTGAGAAGAGGTTTGGATGCTGGACTTTAAACATTGCCTTCCGCTCTGCCTCTGATTTCATCCGGTACTCGTCGGGAATGTGCTCGCTCAGCGCGTTATGATTGTATAGAAGCATCCAAACCAGGCCACGCAAGACTGAAATAGCGTTATTAAGGCGTGAGTCAGCTTTTTGACAGAAGAAGAAGGCAAGCAGCGCGCCATCTTGATTAAGTCGCTTTTTTAGGTGGCGAACGAGACCCATCATCGACATTGTCTTGCCCTTGCCAGGATCCCCTTTGATCCATAGCAGTTTGTTGCTGTCGCATTCCTGCCAAGTCTTGAATTTATCATTGTCGAGAATCCACTCAAAGCATTTCAAAAGAAACTTGTCCTTGTCGCCTTCTATTCGGTCCATATCAATGTCTGGGTGAGTGTCGAAGACATCTTCCAAGAAACTTTTACACAGGTCGTCTGCGAATCAGTTAGACGAATGTATCTTTGTTTTACAACTATATGCATGATCACATACTTATCGGTTTGCTGGAAGGTTTGCATATGTATATATTGCACTCTATCAACCTCAGTATGAGTTAAACGAGAAAGCTATTCAATCGTTCTCCTTCAATTCATACCATTGTTGTTAAAAGCCCCCCCAATCGAGATAGACCCGCCGGAATTATTTATACCGCGCCCAGACATCGGTTGATTGACCGACCTGTCGCGAATGGGCGATGCGCTCTGGCCTTGTGCGGCTGGGATGGCATCGCTGGAAGGTTTCGGTTCGACGTACGAGAGCAGCTCCTTGGCGGAGGCGGCGGCGGCGGCGGCGGCATATTTCTGCCAGCCGTCATTCTTGTGAGAGTCGGCATAGTCGGAAATGCCGCGGATGACGATACAAGGAAACTCGGTCGCAATGCCAGCCGCCTCCATCTCGAAACAGAGTACATCGCCTAGTCTGGCACTAGTGGCATTTCTCTTTGCCGCACTCTTCATCACTCGATCACCAGAAGCGATCAATCCGTAGTGCACCTTAGGGCCCGCAAAGTTTCGGGGCAACCTTTCGGTGATCTTCGGCTCGATGCGGTCGCCCGAGGAGCGTTCCGTGACCTGGTCGTCGTCGTCGTCGTCGTCGTCGTCGTCGTCGTTATCATCAAAGAGGATGTCCGGTATGTCAGACGGGCGTTTATAAATGGACAGCCTTTCTCCCTTCTCAAGCATTTGAGACAAAAATTCCTCCAGCTTGCTATCCGCTAGCAAGTGGTCCGATTCCATCCGGTTGACAGCGTTCCTAAGCTTAGGATGCGGCGAAGATAGAAATCCCTTGAGCTGAAAGTCGTCCTCGGTATCCTTGCCTAAGTCGTATTGGACTACGCCACCATAGGTGCCTTCGGGCATGCTAATCACAACATCGCCTAGGCGAATGTCGTGTTTTTTGCTGGGCACTCCTCCCCCGATGCCGACGAGAATCCACCACTTGATGGCTGGAAAAGTACGGCTCATGTTCGTAGCGACAGTGGCTGCGGCGCCTTTTCCTTGGGTGCCGGGAAGGCAGGCGAGCGCGACATTATGGCCACTAAGCTGGCCAAGGACGTACATATTAGAGTCGTCTTGGCTGATTGGCAGGTTTGGATGCTCGTGATCCAGCATATATCGGACAGCGCTCATCTCGAAGTTGATAGCGCAGATCACGGCGACAGTGTAATCTTGATGCCGCCTTGGCGTGCTGGCTGAGTTCGACATCGTCGTGTTGGTAAGCGGCCTATTGCAAGCCCAAGGCTGACGATGCTCAATCCGTAGAGGTGTTGCGAGTTTGAATTCGACGGCTGGGTATGTTCGAAACCGCTCAGCATGTCGTGACGTGAAGACAGTAGATGTCGAACAGCCGGGACCTGATCTGCCTTACTTTATATCGGTTGGGCTTTGAAGGGCGGAAGAGGCGCTGACGGCGCTGTTCTGCACAGCCGAGTCTGCTAACTGCCAGCACGGCAACGGCCGTGGCAGCCGTCCTGATGCGCCCAATGTACATATAGGCTCGAACTGAGGGGAACCAATATCTGAGTTAGCACCAATCGTCGTGCAGCGTCTAAGCCTAGATGCAACGACACTGTCCCAAGCCCATCAGTTGGTTAAGCGGCCGAATAGCCGCCCCCAATGCTATGATCCGGTGACCACACGACGCTCGACATTGCCGGCAAACAAGCAGGCACCAACAAATGAAGCCGGAGCGTGAGCGACCGCGGAGCAGGGGGGCCAAGACGCCGACCCGTTGAGAGGCCTTGCGGACAAGAACTCGACCCACCTTGAAGCGGCACGTTGAGCGGCTGAGCTGAGTATTGAGTATCCTTGGCTCAGGCAAGCGTTGAGCCGCCCGTAAGGCGTCAAGGCGTCCGTCCGGCTTGCAGTATCGCCTTGCAAGGTTGTCTCAGCCTTAATTGTGATGTGTCGCGAAGCGGGCGAGGAGCCGGCGATCAGCAGGGGAAGTATCCATGGCCCTTGAGGCCTCGCTCAGCGCGCTTGCACATGGCATCTTGGCAGCCAGTGCCGTTGTACGGTCAAGTCCTGGCCAGGGCACCTTGAGATTTGATGTTGTTGTAGCCTTATCGACCGCGCTATTTTTAGGTACTTTGTGCCGCCAGACAATGGTGTCCCGTCTGCATGGCGGCGGAACGAAGTTACGCCATCAATGGCATATTGGGCCAGTGGGCATGCTCGAGGACAAGTGCAGCCGTCCATGGCAAGCATGATTATTTCTGATCTAAAGCGCGCCGCGGACACGTAGTGAGGACGCGCGCCGCGTTCTCCTAAGAGGCCGCGGACGACCTAGTCCTGCTCAACGTGTGGCGCGCTACCGCCGGGCCCGTTTATTATAAGGATCTCCGCGAGCGAGCCGCCATATCGAGGCCCTCGTTGGCGGCATTGGGAAAGGTGACCAGCTAATCACCATTAGCCAGCGGCTCGCTCCATATGTATATTTCCCCAACGAGGTATATATATATATATCCACCGGGAAGTCGCCCGCTACGCGCTACGTCCCCGAAGATCCTAATTGATAGCGATGATAGCCGAACTATTGATGAGAGATAGCGATGTCGAATTTACAGCGCGTAGGTTGCCTATGTACTCGTAAATTTCAGTGTTGCGTGAGACGCTACATGTATGCACATCCTTCCTGGCTGTGTGGCGAGACTGAGAAACCCAAGAGCTCCGAGAGCCGTATGTGAGCAGCCTCTGAACAGAGCATAGGCCGGCATCCATAAAAGCGGCGATACGGCCAGGGAGCAGAAAGTCGGTATTCGTGAGGGAGTACATTCATGGAAACGCCCTGGTGCAGACATCATGGATCTGCTCGCACGACATCCACCGGCGTGTGGCAGTGATGAGAGCAAAAGAATTCAAATTTCGGAGTGTTCAGGGATCAGCATGCCGTTTACAACACGCATCCCGCCGAGTCCTTGCTCTGCCAATACCTCCTTGGCTCGTTTATCCCGTAGCTCGCTGGCTTCTCGCTCGGTAACCAGTACGAAATCATATCGAAGTAACCTCGCAGCAGGGGAGACGCCATGCTTCTCCGCCAACCCATCAACATCAGACACGGACCCGAGATCCACAATGAGGGACTCTTTGACCCCAAACACAGCGTCCGATCGTTCGTACGGATCACCCCGGAGGTACAACGCTCTGTACACGAATAAGTAGGAGCGGCGTCGGCGCTTGGGTACAAGACTTACGTGATTAGTCGGTCGTATCCTGGCTTATCAAACATGAAATGAAAGTGGCTAGGCCGATATGGATGGCGCTGGAGCTTCTTCAAGAGTTGCCCGACAGGACCGTCGCTCGGAATGGGATACGGCACGGGCACTATGGCCTTGAAGTAGAACAAACCCGCGTCATCGCTTTGGACCACGGCGCGACCATCCGGACTGGTGCGGTCCGCATGTTGGACATCGTAGAAACCGTTCGAGTCCGTTTCCCAGACATCTATCTTGACGCCGGGGATGGGCCTGCTCTTTGTGTCTTTGACAGAGCACAGCACCAACATCGCCTCGCCGTCCGGGTCATGGGAGATGAGGGCGCCGTTTTCCAACTGCTCGGCGTCGTGCGTGTGAAAGGGGCCCAGGACAGTGCCTTCTGTCGATGCCGCGGGCTTGGGATGGTCAATCGAGTCGACGAGTAGGGAGAGGCCGAGAACGTCGGACAGGAGGATGAACTCTTGCCGGACGTCGGTACATGTCTGGCCGACCTGTGTGAGGAATTGGATTGCCGAGCTCCATTCTGATGTGGTGAGGCGTGTCTCTCGCGCAAAGTCATGCAAGTGGGTGACGAGCTTCTCAAAGAGAAACTTCATGCGAGGGTCGTCGCATTTTGAATTGATCGCGTGAACGTTGTCGGTGATATTGTCGATGGTCAAGTCCTTCAGCGGGCCTTGTGAAGGATCCATGATGAGATCTAAAACTGGATCACAGACTATTTAAGTGTTGTAACCGGTAGTACATAAGTAGTATTGTTGGAAGTCAATGCGTGAGCCGTTCCAGAGCATTTGCAGCTCAAAATGGCACAGACAAGGAAATCAGTTGCAATGATGAAGAGCTGCGTTTGCTTTCGTTGATGTTGCCGTCACTCAACATGGCCCAATGATGACCGATCATTATGTCAGGTCGATTAAGAATGGTCATGTTTTGCCTTTGTTAGTTTACCTCCGCATTCTCCCCGGTACCTCCGCGTTGGGTCCGGCTAGCCCCCGCCTCATCCTCTCCTCCGCGTGTCTACAGCTTCAGCGGTCGTTATGCGATCGAAATATCGCGGAATTTTCAATCGAACCTTGACAGCGAACGGTGGCAAGTCGAAGCAACTCGACAGTCTTCGCATGCTCGGCGCACCGCGTAAACTCAAGTGAGCAGGGTAAGTAAAAGTAACCCCACAGCGCCGAGCTTTAAACTCTCGTCGGCTCTTGGTAAATTCATTGTAAGCATTAATCTGTACTACATACATACAAGACTCATGTGCAACTTGACATCCTTACATCTAGGAGTCTTCTATTTCAAGCCCACGGAGCACATTCCCGCCCACCGAGGCCCCGGCGGCAGAGGGGAGGCTGCAGTGCATCGATGTATCCGTACCTTTATCTAAATGCGTCCGGAATTCTTACAAGCTTGAATTGAGAGCTGAGAACCCATTTAGAGCCACAGAAGCATCCCCGGCCCTCTTAGCCCCAGTGCTCCGCCACCGAAGCAGGGCTTCAAGCCCGGGCGACTATTGCGTAGAGCGTCGTAGGCTAATTACGGAGTGCCGTTCCTACCACTACCTGTATCGTATGCGTGCAAGGGAGACATGCAGGGGCGGCAGGGAGGAACCAACGGCGTCCACTCATAGGCGCCGGCTGCAATTTATCAAAGCCGCCTCGACCAACACTCAGCGAGTTGGCCAATCCGGCATCGAATGGGAAAGGCTATGCAACATCGGCGTGTGCCGGACCCGTGCCCCGGCAGTAGGTCCTACGAGTACGCATGGTTGCTCACAGGAAGGAGAGCCAGGGAAAACCAAGTCACCTGGTCGCTCGCTGCTAATGAGAGTAGTCCGACGAAGATTACCTGGACGGATTGCCCGCGGTGTTGCACGGGGAACAACGTCCGCTCGACGTATTGCGAGGTGACTTACACTCATCGCATCTTGCCGAGCAGGGCATCATCACGTACTCGTACTAGGCATGTATTGTCCTGGCGGCGCTTCATGAATGAATGACTGGGATAGGCATCGCACGGCCTCCACTGCGTGCGGGGGTCTGCAACAGTTGAGTGGCGGAGCGGTTCGTCCTGCCGCCGAACTCCATATTGATGGACCTCGCCATGCACGCTAGGGGCGCGTCGTCCCGTCCGGCACCAACACCAAGGACGGCGTCATGGAATCGTCTGCGCCGCTGTTGGCACGGCCGGTCCACGGACGCAGGGGACTCAGCCCTTTTAGCCGCTGTCCAAGGCGGAAGAGGTATTATGCAGCAGTTGAGTAGGTTACTTATGGCCTCACGCCTCGCAGCACCAACCGCCTCCTTTTCCTTTTCCGTTCCACGTTCGCCATATCTCAGCTTCCAGAGCCCGCTTCGCAACGTCCCTCACATGGCTTCATACAATCCCCCGCATGGATTTGCAGTCCGCAGGAACGGCTCCTGTGGCGCGAATGAGATAACGTGCAGGTTCACATGGGGCTCGTTTTGGGCCTGTTGCCCAAACACCTCGCATTGCCCAGATGACAGTGCCCTGATCACCAACGGCATTTGCTGTCCGTCAGGTTCGGATTGCACAGCAAATATCGAGGCGTCGCCACACTGTGCGAATGCCTCTTGGGTCATGTACGGGCATCAGGGCGAATTTTGCTGCCCACGCGATCAAGTAGGCTTCTGGATCAGCCCGAGTGGCTACGTCGGCTGCTCGGATCCTACCTCCAAGAACACTAATTACATCACTTTGGATGAACTGCCACAAAGTTCGTACATGTTTCCGCACGGGCGCAGTCTTCTATCTAACCCAATCCGCAACGCTGTAGCTACAGCAGGCCCCACGACGGCGCCGCCTTCGACGACGATGCCTTTGACGACGACGCCTCCGACGACGACAATTACGTCGTCTGCGATATCCAGCGTTGCAACCCCCGCCAATAGCTCCGTTCCAGGTCCGACGGAAACTCCGGTAGGGACCATTGTCGGTTCCGCCGTGGGAGGAGCCGCAGGCCTCGTGCTTATTGCTGTTGCCATCTGGTATTTCGTATTCCGACGGCGAGCATCGAAAGCCAAATTGGCCGACGCGCCGGCTGGCAACAAGTTTGTTTACGATAAAACAGCAAATCGTGCAGAGCTATCTACCTGGGAGAGGGCGGGGGAGCTCGATAGCGTTCGCCCAGTCCATGAGCTCTCCGCCGCTGATCCAAGAGCCCGGTCGGCGAGATGAACCGCAGTACGCTCTGTCTAGCTACACCGTCATCTGCCATGGTCATTTGCAACTCAGGCTACGAAAGTTTAGTCGTACTGACAACGCGCGGACATACCATGCCGTTGGGAAACTGACGCCTCTGGACAAAGTTGAAAGTGGAAGCGGTGCTGTTGTGCCACTTTGCCCCGCCTGATCTACTATTGGGACGGTCCTGGGCTGCTCAGCCGATTGGCATAAACGGAATCAAGCTCTATGATACCTCTGGGGTTTCGGCCACATGCGCTCATCTCCCCGATAGTGATCAGGTCTCGGATATTTGCCATGGTCTTACCGGGTATCTGTGGCGGCGTGGCCTATTACGATTTGGAGAAGAATGTTGTGGACGACAATTGCCAGCTAAAGAGGTTACTATCTCTGTTTATCAGCGATGATACCCAACAATTTGCGACAGAGAATATGGTACATAGTTTCTCAAATTTACAAAAGGGATCCCGGTTGTCCGTGCCATATTGGAACCTTCAGGAGGTGGAGTGATCGTCCATCTGTGAACTTCCTCGACGGGCTTGGGCGGGAGAACCAGCCAGGGCCTAAAATTCAACAGGCGACCATTTGGTAGAAAAGCTCGCTCTCATTCCCAGCATGCCTTTCCCTACCCTTGTAGCGGTAATTCTGTTGCCTTACGTACTATTGGTATCATAATCTCGACGCCCATTTGCGTTCCTCCAGCCTCGAAACTCGACCAAAACCCCTAAGTTACATGCCAGGTGACCATCGCTACCGGTACTGAATACCCAGCCCAACTCTCTGGTCCTCGGTCAACGGGCCGCCGACACGCATCTTCTTGGTCGGACTCCCGTGCTCCCGCCTCGTGTCCTCTCCCTCGAGCACGCCTCCGCTAAACTTGCGCTTGTCCATTCCGGCGCTGTTAGAGCTGGACAGCAACTTTGCCTGCATCCTGGCAGACTTCTCCACAGCTCCCGGCGTTCCATCTCGCGATCCTGATGAGCGAGCCCTGTCGAAGCTCGTACCTGGATGTCTACGCAGCATCTCCGTGGCAGCCTGGCTCGCCTGGCTGTCAAAAACTTCTTCCTCGTCTTCATCGCCCCGGTGCCGAGAGCGGCCAGCTTGGGTGGGTCGTGAGGTGTGTGACGGGAACGAATGCGCCACCGCTGCTGATTCCAGTGCCTGCCTGGCCAGCTCTTCATTGTCGTCCACCGAGATTGTGCTCTCACGGCTCTTGCGTCGCCGGTCGCGCTTCGGGGTCGGAGTTGACGGTATATACTGCTGCTGCGGATTTCGGAGGCGCGGTTCGGTCTGCGGCACCAAGTCGACGGAAGGAAGAAGGTTGCCGTCGCGACCGCGGTAGACGGGTGTGGTGGGCAGAGAGGACATGGACTGTGCGTTGCGGTTGTGCTTGACGGAATATCGCTGGACGGCTCGATGCGGCGACATTGGTGTCGACGGTGCGCTGTTGTTATCCTGGCTCTGGCTGGCGGCCTGCAAGAGGGCCGACAGCCCATACTCGGGAACATCGCGCTCGTCTCGGTGAGCCGATCTCGGGGTGTGATGGGTCACCGCGCGGTGCTGCTGCGGCGTCGAGGCGACATGCTGCTTGGGCGTCAGGATGCTGTGGAAGATGCCGCCGGGGCTGCAGAGCATGTGGAAGTGCTCGCGATTCTCGCGGATCCGCGTCAGGAGCAGGTCCCTCTCTTCGGTCAAGCCGATGGTCTCCTCCTCCTTTTGCTGGATCACCTTCTTAGCCACCTTGAGCCGGCGATTCAGCGTCTCGTTCTCCTCCATGGCCTCCTCATACCACGTCTTCATCTGCAGGTACTTTGCCTGCGTCGACTCGGACGAGATGCTGAGCTCACGCCGGGCCTGACGGGTGTGCTCAGCCAGGCGGAGCGCATCCACCTCCCTGCGCACCATGTCGTGCTCCACGGCGGCGCGCTTCGAGTCCTCCTCGGCCTGCATGCTCAGCAGGTTGTATTGCAGCCGGTGGTGCGCGGCCTCCATCTTCAGCTTCTGGTGCTCGGCGATGGCGGTCTGCAGCATGGCGCGCAGCTCCTCTGCGGAGGCATCGAGGACATTCTGCGAGGTCGGCGGCACGTAGTCGGTGTTGACGTCGCGCTCACGCATGTTGTTCAGGATCGTGGCCGGCGGGGAGAAGAGGGCCGACTGCTGCGATTGGGAAAAGGTGCGTCTGGCGTTGCCGGCGTTGGCGGCAACCTGGGTCGACGGCGGCGGGGTGAGCGACGACGGGATCACCATGACGGCCGGCCTGTCGTCGTTGGCCTCCGTCTTGAACGACTGGTTCGGGTCGATGGGGGAGCCGGGGATTTCGGTGGAGGGCAGGGTGACCTGTGACGAGGACGGCGGAGGGCCCGTCTCGCGAGGCGTGGCGGGCTCGACAGGGCTGCCGGCATCGACGTCCTTGGCCTGGCGAGCCTCGGGATCCGTGTCCGACGCCATGATGGCAGAAAAAAGACCGCAGCGACGATTTCTTCACGTTGGCAGGCCGGCAAGATGTCGCTCGCACGGCAGCGGCCCGGACGTGTGCGTGCCCAATCTGCCCGGCTGCCTGAACCTGTGCACGTGCGACAGGCGGTCGAAGCACAACTCGTCCCAGCAATTGTGAACAACGAGAGAGCCTGCAGCGTGCAGCGATGGGCAGCGGTGGGGTCGGGGAGCGAGGAGCGGGGAGCGAGGAGCGAGGAGCGAGGAGCGAGGAGCGAGGAGTGAGGAGCAGTGTTTCGTGGTTGAAGCGCGTACGTGTAGGACTTGATGGAGCGAGCAAGCAAGGATGCGTGCGGCAGCGGCACTGCGTTGCTGGGCAGAAAGTCGAGGGGCTGGCAGATGGCGGGCGCTAAACCTGATATAGCACGCGGTCGGCGGCGGGGGACGCTTCCGGCCGGGGTCAGGGGTCCGTCTCACCGACGCTCACCGACATCTCACCTCGGGCACGCCAGTTCGGTCGAGGCATCGAGTACTCCGTAACTTACTTCGTATTCACGTTGCCGTGCTATACTGTCGAAATGTCTTGCTTGAGCTCATAACATAAAAATATCACGCCATGACCACCCACCGAGCGCACAAGTGTCATGCCCCCTTGCGCAGCGTTGCACCACGTACGAAGCAACAGAGCAGCGTTCTTGCTTTGGTATTGAAAATGTCCTGAAATGCCACCATCCAACGCCTCCCCAGAAGACAAATGGTCTCCGCCGTCTTCAAGCCTCTCGGGATCCCTGTGCTGGAGTTCCCTATACCCCCAGCTCAAAGCCGGCCGAGTCGCTGCCGCAACCCCTTCGCCGGTTCCTCTGCTTCTCGTCCTCCAGCCTCGTCATCGACCCCCGGCCAGGCCAACGTACTCGCTTCGAAATGCACAAGACCAGCTTCCTTAGCCCCAGCAGCGGCAGGATGACCGGCCACAGCACCATGACGGCGAGCCACCAGGCCACGACCAGGCACTTGTCCCGTCCCGTCTTACCGGAGTCGAGGTACCACTCGGGCACCCATCGCCCGGCCCTGCAACGCCCGTTGATGCACAGGATGCAGATGACGCCAAACATCAGCCAACCTAAGACCGTCACCGGTATCAGCACCTTCCATATAGCCCGCTCGGTGTAGATTTCGCCGCGGGAGAAGATCTTGCTCGCCGTCTTCGTAGGCATTGTCGCGGGACTCACGCCGAAAGCGCGCTGTATTTCGGTGGGAAGCGAAGATGCCATGAGCTGGAAAGCCTTCGCAGCTTGCATCATTCGTGGTTTCTGTCGTACCCGAGTGCTGTGCAACGAGCAATGCGTGATGGAAATTGGATAATCATACGAGGGCTTCGCCGCGAGTTGGTCGTGGGGCCGGCTTGCTGGTGCTGCTGAAAGATGCTGGATAGGCTGGTTGAGGTTGTCGATGGCGCGTAATGCTGTTGGTTTGTTGATCTTCGATGCGAAACAGTCGTCTTCGTTGCCGCGTACGTGTTGCTCTTGCTTGGCTGGCTCTTATACCTCTGGGCGCGCAGGCGAAGTCACGGGTGGTGGCTGCGCCGAGCAGGAAGCCAAGCAGCCACGAGTGGATAGTGTAAAATTAATCCTGCCAGGTCCCAAATCCACAGCCCGGGCGAAAGGGGGCGCATGGGTTAATGGCAAGGAAAATGTATACGTGCTACCCGCTCAGTTACCCTCGTCAGCGTGAGCCAAAAGTAATGGATACAAACTTAAGGCTACCTTATACTTTAGACAAACAAGGCGCCCGCCGCAACGCCCCATCTACGCACTTAGACTGCCTCTTAAACATATTAGAGCCCAGCTACTTGCTGCCGGACCTCGCTGGGAGCGGTTGTATTGTATGCACAGCGTAGAAACACTCCCAGCAGCAATATACTTTCGCCCTGGCGGTGTCAAACACCGCCTGACCGGCTTCTGAAGCATCTCTCTTGGCATGCACTCCACTCGAGTTCTGCAGGCTCAGTCCACCTCGTCACCGCTGTCGTCGCCGTTTTCTTCCCTCCATGCAGCCATTTCCTCGGCTGGCAGTCGTCTGCGCAGCCATCGCAAGGTCGCATCGGTTCCGCGCTCCAAAACGCTCCACCTAGGCACCTTGAATCGATTCCCCGTCACCTCAAGCCTCTGCAGCCCTTGTTGACCGCCCAAAAGGCCAAGGCGGGGGTTCAGCTGCCCGATGTCGTTGTTGGAAGCGTCCACGATCCTCAGTCCCCTGATCGATTCCGGCTCGAGGTCGGTCAGCTGATTGTTTGCTGCCAGAAGCACCGTCAGCCGGGGGAAGGCTTGCTTCAAGTTCCCCGGTAGCGACGTCAAGCGGTTCAGGGAAACATCCATCTTGTCCAATGCCGGTGCTTGCAGGAACCTCGTTAGCGGCGCCAGGCTAATGATGTGGTTCGACGCAAGATTGACCTCCCGTAGCACGGGTAGTTCCAGGGCTTCTGCCATGAACGCGGCGCCAGCCAGCTGGTTGTAAGCCAAGGACAGAGACGTTAGTGTCGCTCCGAAGACGCCCAGGGAAGCCGGGATGGTCGTCATCAGATTGTGATGGAGCTGTGCTTGTCGCACCTGATGCTGTGCTGCCACCTCGGAACACATGGCCGGGTCCAATGTCGCTGACTCGGTCCGTGACCTGTCTAGCAAGCCGCCCGGCTTGACGGTCCAAGCTTGGTGCAACAACGGCTGCGAATATGACCGGGATCGGGCCGGCGACTGTGGTGCCGATGTGGGTGGCGTGGCAAAGTGGTCTTCTACGTCGGATAGGCCATCTTCATACGGATTCAAGAGCAACTCTTGAGGCTCCACTGGCATTTTCAGTTTGCTGTCTGTCTCGACAAAGCTGCCCTTTGAGCTTGTCATGGTGGACCGTACGCCAGACTCCTGGTAGGGTGGTGGCGGTTCGAGCCTACCGGAGAGTACCTCCTTGAGTTCCGTCGTCGAAATCGACAGAAACTTCCTGTCGCGCAGCGGATTCCCTGTCAACCGAATCATGGTCAGGCTTTCCATCCTGGCTATCTCCGGTGGGACAACTCGAATGTCGTTGCAGCCAAAATCTGCGTGCCGCAGCTTCGCAAGCGCCATGAAGCTGTCTGGAATGCTGGAGATGTTGTTCTCGTCTACGTTTAGTGTGAGCAGGTTGGTCCACGTGCTCATGTCCGGCAGGGCTTGCAGTCGATTCATCGACAGCGAAACGGTATGAATGGCGGGCAGGCTGATGCTAGAGTCGGGGGAGACCAGGTGTGTCAACGCATTCGAAGACGCGTCAAGCGTCTGGAGAAGGGGAAGCGACTCAATGGAACCAGCAAACAGCGCGCCAGAAAGTCTGTTCTTCTTCACCACGAGTTCAGTCAGAGGCAGGTTTGCGAGGCGATCGAACGGAAGCGACTCAAATTTGTTCTCGCTCAAGTCGAGAATGCGCAGCCGCAGCAACCGATGAAACTCGTCGGGAAGGGTTGAGATGCTGTTGCTATGCAAATCGAGCACCTCCAGAGACTCCAGGTTCGCGAATTTACGGTTCAAGGAGCCGGACAGACTATTCTTAGACAGTTTCAGGTCTCGGAGGGCCGTCATTTGCGAAATGATGTCGAGGGAAGTGTTATCGAGGCGATTCGAAGACTTCGCAGCCGTCAGCTACATCATTCGCCTTCACCAAGTACTGATACGCACCAGATTGAGTGATGTCAGGTGTGCCAGCCGACGAAACCCAAGAGGCACTCCAGACAATAAGTTTCCGTGCAGATCGAGTGTTTCCAGACCGCCAAATATGTTGCCCGGGCTGTCTTCGTCGTCTTGCATTTCAACTGGACTCATATCGGGGAAGAAAACGTCGTCCAGCGTCTGGAGCTCGTTATCCGCGGCAACAAGCCTCGTCAGGTCTACGCTTTCAGCCCAGCTACCGTCTTGTGCTCCCATACTCTCCAGGTCGTACATCTTCAGTACCTCATCGGGGATGTGCTTCAGCCCAAGCGCAGCGATATTGAGACGGCCAGATGTTCTGCCCGCGGCGACGCGCTGTTTGAGAACCTTTGTGTTTGCCTGCTCGCCTCGTCGCAGGTTGAACGGGTCTTCATGTTCTGGGCCCAGGTCAAACCCGTCTCCCCGGGAAATACTGCGTGCTTCGGAATGGGGGAACGTCGCCTCTTGAGCTGCTGACGCCTGTCTGATAGCAGCTCGTTTCGCAGCCTTGGCTTTGGCAATCTGTTCTCGTAATGCTGCAGAGGACTTCCGCATCGATAGGGGAGGAGACGGTTCCGCCGTGCTTGAGGGAGAGCAAGGAGGGATAGTACCGTCCCAAGACGCCGTTGTAGCTTGCTTTGGCTGCAGCGAGTCGCAGGTCGGTGCTCCTGGATCGGCGGCGGACCGGGTCAGAGCTGGCAGAGAAGGTTTCCTAAACAGTCCGTTGGCTGATGGCCTGCCCTTTGAGGGCCTCGCCGCCACCGTTTTAGCTACAGCTTTCGGTGCAACTTGTCCACTGGGCTTCCTTGCAGAACTTGGTGTTTCATCGTCAGGAAAGCTCGGTTTGGATGATGCCGGAAGCTTTGACAAAGGAGTCATCGAGGCTCTCGTGGGAGTTGCTCGGGGCGTCGTCAATGTCTTAACGAATCCGGTCTCAGATCCTCGATGCGACATCCCACTGATTGGGGCACGGGGAGGCTTGAAGCCACTTTGGGGCACTTGAGAGCTCGAGGCTGTCAATTCATCATCGTCAGCACTCAATTCCAGTCGGCTACCTTGCCGTGAGTGAGCTCTGCCGGACCCATCGGACGTATAGCTAGAACCAGGCCGCGAGCTGCCGCTTGCAGCTCTAGATGCCGGTCTGGCCTGATCAAAAAAGGAAGACGGCTTCTTGGTCATTGCCGGTGATGAAGGGAGCAGCGCCAGCGTCTCCATTGTGCGCTCGGCAAGCGATGACCCTGGTCTCGTGGCTCTGGGCGTCGCAAGCATCACCCTCTCCGCTGGCGGACTATTCCTTTCATCACCGTCGCCAGCTTCCCGTGGGTCTTCATCTACGGCATCTGGCTGCGCGCCAATGAGTTGAACAGCATCTCGCGTGAACGCTTGCTGCGCGGTCGTGCTCGTCCTTCGCTGCGGCTGAGATGCAACGCGGGGTGTTTTTGCTTTCGAAACGGCCGGTGGTACCTTGGGCCTGATAACCGTTGAGGATTGAGGGGCACTCGAGCGAAGCTGCTCCCGGGACGTTGCGGTTCGCAAACTTCTATCTTGTCCGCTCGCATTGCTGATGCCGGGGCGAAGCTGCCCTCGCGATGTCGCAGCTCGAAGCGGTGGAGGCTGTTGGTTTCGATCACCACCGGTGCTGCTACCGAGGCTTTCTCTCGATGCCGCCCGGCGAATTGACGATGGACCGGGAATGCTCGACGTTGGCCTCGGAATACCCGAGTTTGATTTTGGCAAAGGAAGTCGAGAGATGCGCGGGATGCCGCTTGGGCGATCCTGCGAGCTTTCCATCGTGCAGTCCTGGGACTTGAGCCATGACGTAAGTACCCTGCGTGTCTGACAGGGTCCTGTGATCGCCTTACTGATGACTAGGGGTCTGGCAGAGACGACATTCAACGGTCCGAATATCTGGAGAGCATTGAAAGGCAGCCAGCAACCGTGCGGGGGTCGAGAGCGAAGTAGCGAAGCGAAGAATTGGGCTGTCGGAGCCAATACAGAGCAAGGGTCAGCGTCGGTGTCCCATGACGGACGAAAAGGGCAAGTCGCAAAGCACTCTTGGAGATGACGGAAGAGCTTGACGGGGCAGTTTGAACCCAGGACGGTCTCGGCGCGACGGAGAGCTCGCCGTTACGAGTATGTACGGAGCACGGAGTACGCGCTCTGGATACGCGCGATGCCGGTAGTTGGATCCTTGGCAGGGGTAGAGGACAGGGTCCAGAATGGTGTCACGTGGTTTCCAGATTGAAGGGCAATCTGCAGAGGCAGGGACGTGAGTCCAAAGGCCATGCCATAGTCTCATTCGTCTTCTGCAGCCCTGGCTACTCATTGTGCGCATCCTAAAGAGCCCTCATGTTCATTTTCACATGCTATTGATAACCACGAAAGGGGGCCTGTCTAAGAAACATTGAGGTGGCTGCGCGGACGGCTGGTGCCGTGGTGTGGTGGGGCAACGAAGAACTGGTCGGCTCGAGTTCCGACAGTTGTCTTACCCTGAACTTCGCTCCGACCATCATTAGGGACAGTTCTTGGACAATGCAAACGTTGAATCTAGTGTACATATCCATTAACATCTCTGACACGAGGCAGTAGATACATTATACAGCGTCGTCTTAAAAACGCGGAGCATCAAGTCTGTAGCTGCAAATAGACTTCATCAGCCGGCCAACCGCGCATCAACCAAGCCAACCATCATCAACGTCATCATCGTCTTCAATCACTATCACATCCCGCTTCTCATCCGCTTGGGCATCTTCATCGTCTGGAGGCACCCATGATGCATCGCTGCTGCTTGAATACCCGTCAAGCTCCTCATCAGAGTCTAAAATCTCGATAATTTCGTGTTGACCCAAGTCCTTGCCGTTGGGGTGCCGAGTGGGCGAAAATGAAGGCGAGCATCCCTTTGCAATCCCATCTTGAGGTTCTGACCTCGATTCCTGACCTTGTTGCTTCATGTGTGCGGTTTGGGTTGCTATTTTTGTGATCCGCCGGGCGTTGTTTCTACTCTTTCGTCTGGATGCCCCCAGCGCTGCAGTCTTCTTGATCGACTTGGACTTCATTGGCCCAACGGGACCCCCTCCCCATGATTGCAGCACTCGTGAAGTCTCGGTGAGTACCATGTTTCGCGATTCCTTCCGGTTTTTGTTCTTGCTGATGAGCTTGTCATACGTCGTATGACAATGCCGTACGTGCGCCCCAACGGCCAGACGAACTTTATCGTCCAACTCCAGCTTGCCGGTCCGGCCGACACGGCCGCTTCTTTTTTGTAAAGCTCGCTTAAGTACCTTGGCCGCATCCTCGGGGGGGATCTTTGGAAAGAGCCGCAGTAGAGTACGCTGAAACTGCTTCTCGATCTCCCTGTCTCGTTTTTCGACTGCTGCCTGTCGACTGGCTCTCGTCTCGCGCTCCTCGGCAACGACCTCGTCCAGGATCCATTTCGGTGCCCGGAGACCCACGGGTACTCTTCGCGAATGAACAATGTACAGCGTCTCTCTCGCCGCCTGAGTCATTCGGCGACAGAGGGCTGTCATGAACGGGTTGCCTTTTTTGAGGAAGCCATATCCATCTGGCATCGGCGAATGCTGGGAGACCATTGGTTCTACCTCCATCGTGACCCGAGAATCCGTGCAATTGAGACCTCAAGCACCCAAACCGCACTAAAGCTCAGAGGCTGTGGCCATATGTAGATTTCAGTCGGATGGGTAGGGTTCGCTCATGGCTGGGCACCCTCTTCTCGGCCACGCTGTTCTGGCCTCTTCCCGCCCCGATCCAAACCCCGGCGGGCCTGACCGCAGCTTGGTAATCGAATAAGTAGTCACTTGGCTCGTAGATTGGGCTGAGAGTCGGCCTAGAGGTTGTCTTTGTTCCGCGCAAGGCATTGCTCAGTGTTGATGTCGTGAATTGACTTGAAGAGCAGGGGTCGCGACCCGCGACCTGCGTTGGCCGGCAAACAATTGTGGGTCTCGCTTGCCAGTCTTCGTACACTTGCTTTGTCTGTTTAGGTCCCGCCATCGCACGAAGGAGAGAAGTCCAAAAGACTACGTAGCCACCTGGTATGGTTAAATTATTTTTGCCATGTCATTAAACCATAGTTGCTGCAGTTCTTGTCTAAACTGGAGCCTTTGCTTGTCGGGTCGGCGTTGTCGAACACATCTTGCCTTTGGCCACGCGTAAGGTAGGGACAGCATTCGGAAGACGTCCTGATTTCATTGGGACCAAGTAGCAGTAGCAAAAGGAAAAGAAAAAGGAAAGGACGTGATCGCTGCTGCAAGCCCCAGCCGCGCCACACGTGTCCTCTTGAGGGCGACGGAACTCCGCATAGATCAGATACTTGGGGCGGAAAGTCGGTCGTCGTAAGAGCGCGCGCGCCTCCACAATAGGGGGTAACTTACATCGGAAGATTCGTCGTCAGCTTGGCAGCGTCTGTGTGTCATTTAACGAAATCATATTTACGTGATATTCTCCAGAAAGACGGGCTAGGACGGGATTTGAAACCCAGGCTGCACATGCGTCCTGGGGTACGGAGAGGGCGGGGCCGGAAGCATTGGGTCTTTCGGGCGTCAACGAGGCCCACTTCGGTACCCGACGGTCCAGCGTCACCGGAGAAGCCATCTGCAGATTGGGGGCGGATCCGTCTGGGTTGATGCATCGACAAATGCACGCTGACGTCTGCGGGGCAATTCGAAGAACGCCGTTGGTAATGGAGAGGAAGTGGTTGATGAAAGGGTGATGGCTCTGAAGCGCAATAGCTCGGCAGGTGCTCCGTACGAACAGCTCGGCAGTCAGTGCACCTGGCAGCCCTGGATGAGTAGCGCCGAGCGTCATCATCAGGGCGAATGAGTTTTTTGATCATGACTGTTCTAATAAAATCCCATAATATTTTTTGAGACGGGCGCAGCGCATCCTTGGCGGGGTTCCTCTTTCTGTGAGATGCCACTACTCCGTAGCACGTCGGTTCAAAGTGCGCCGAGGCGAGGGGCAGTTTTGCCGGCCGCCGTCCGCCGCTGACGTTGCAGCCGCAGCCGACGGAAATGAACAAGAAAAAAAAAGGACGACAGGGCATCGATTGCAACGCACCCCAGGATGACGAGCCCTGGCCGGCTTGGGTAAGAAATATCTTGTCGCGATGGCCAGGGAGCCTGGGCTTGGAGTTGCGGAACGTGGGCCACGGAGCTGTGGCGTTAGAGTGCTGATGGACCGTGGTAAGAGGCCGCCGGCATGGGTCGGCGCGAGGCGCGAGTGCGAAGGCTACTCCCGAGCCTAAAAGTGCCACGCAACAATTCCATGATGGCACCAGCTATTGCGGTCGTTGGAAAGGCGCATTTCGCGAAACTGTAGCGGGCAAAGTGTCGTATTAGCAGAGGCTGTGCTAGCAATATCCATCACGAGGATATCAGGCGCTCGGGGCAGACGCTGCGACCCTGGCCCCGGCATCGCGACGGGGCCAAAAGCTGCATCCATTAACTGCACCCCACCTCGGGCGCCGACGATGGGCCCAGCCAGCTTCACCAGCCTCCTGATATTCGGCCATGGCCTCGAGTCCTGTATTTGTATAGATGCAGTCTGGCAGACGTCCAGGTCGCCATTTTCCCCCAACCGCCAACGCTCCTTACCCCCAACGAGAGGCCTCGCTCCGTGGCTCCCTGCCAGAGGGTCATTCCACTGGTTGCCAGGTCACGCGTGGTCCCCGCCCAGTGGCTGTATACGAAGCACATCCCTCGTCGGCTGTCCACCTCATCTGCCGGCCAAACCTGGCACCAAGGCGGGGCTCGAGGGTCAACGTCATCGCCCACCCCGACTCAGCTGCCCGCGACCCGACCGCCAACCAGCACACACTCACCTTCGCTTGATCTCAGGCTATTCCATCCGCAGACTCATCTTGTTGGCATATTTGCACTTTTCTTTTCACGGACCCAACCAGCGGTCAGCACTGCGGACCATCACGGCTCGGTCCATCATCGCATTTGTCGTCTCGCTGTATAAAAGACGCCTCAACCGCCCGCGGGCACACCCTTCCATACACATAGACACTTGCCGCCCTATCCGACAGTTTCCCCGCCTTCAGTCGTACCACCATGGCTAGCGAGCGTTGGGATCGGGACCGCCTCGCCTACGAGCGTGACCGCGTCGAGGATGACCGATACTACATGCGTGGCGGAAACGGACGCGGCCGCGACCGCTCCGATGAGCGATACGATCGCCAAAGGGTGTACGAGGACGACTACGTCCGCGACAGGCGATACTACGACGATGAGCCGCGCTTCGACCCGCGACGGGAGCGTGCGCCGCCGCCAGACTTTGACCGCCGCGTCGTGATAGAAAAGGAGCGGGACCGCGAGTACTACCAGGACGCCCCTCCTCGCCGCCGACCTGGTTTCTTGCGTCGCCAATCATCCCTCGACACCTACGACCGTCGGCCGCTTCACCGACAGTTCTACGACCGGGATGAGCTGCCTCCTCCCGCTCGGCGAGAGGACATCTATCGCGAGGACTACCGCGCACCCCCGTACGTGCCCATCCCGCTTCCAAAGACCCGAGGCCTGCCTCCGCCAAGGCGATACCCCGACCGTGGCTTCTACGACGAAATCGACGTAGCCGATGGCGACGAGGATTACCGCCCATACCCTGAGCGGGTGCGTGAGCGAGAGGTGGTGCGGTCCCGCGAGAGACGAGATCGCAGCCGGGAGTCGCGCACCACGCGGACGCACACCCACCGGAGCAGCTCTCGTTCGTCCGCGACGACGAGCCGCTCATCTAGCAGCGGCGGAGGCACCACCGTCCACAGCGAGTACCCGAAGAAGGGAAAGACCAAGATCCCGGTGAGGCTTGTTTCCAAGCGGGCCCTGATCGATTTGAGCTATCCATTTGTGGAAGAGGTATGTGTGATTTCTAATCTCAAATCGACTCGTCCCAAGAACTCTTGCTCACACAACGCTGCAGGGAAACACAATCATCGTGCAGAAGGCACTTGGTCAGGACAATATCGATGAGCTCCTCAAGCTCAGCGAAGAGTACAATAAGGGTAGGTCTACGTCTCTCAGCGCGGATTGGCATCGAGTACTGACTGCCCCCATTTAGCTGATCAAGAGGTCGCCGCCGCCCGCTCCTTGGCCGGCAACATTGTCGAAGAGCGCAAAGAGGAGATTTTCATCCCGCCGGCGCCGGCGCCGGTTCCCGCGCCCCCTCCAGTAGCCGCTCCGCCGCCCGTTGTTGTTGCCGCACCTGCCCCGGCGCCCGTCATCGTCGACGCTAAGCCTGTCGAAGTGGTCGACACGACCAGGACGGTCATTCGAGAAGCGTCGCCCGCTCGGACTGCCACGACATCCAGCTGGGACTCGTACCACCACCATCACCGCGACGAAGTTATTGTCGGCCCCTTGGTCGAGCGCTCCCGATCCCGCTCGCGTTCCGGGCGCGAAATTCGAGCTGAAATTCGCGCCCTCGAGCGAGAACTAGCGCACCGGCCCCGAGGCGACTTGGGCGAGCGCGAGGTCATCCGCACCGAGCGGCTGCCGGACGGCCAGCTCGTCGTCTACGAGGAAAAGGTGGAGAGGCAGGTCGCCGGCCCGAAGCCGCCGCGGATTGAGAAGGACAAGAAAGGTAGGATGTCCATCAGCGTACCGAAATATCGATGAAGGTGCGCCCTGTAACAGTTGTATGGCCTTTGCCGAACCAGCGGCTGACTCGCGCCTGTACAGGACCACCTCCTCGACTTCTGCGGGCGATGCTGAGCACCTTGACCTGAGAGAGACTCCTGGGGGACACGTGGGCGACAGAGACACGGCGGAAATAAGCACAGACACAGCAATGGGAGCACAGCTATGTATTGGATTTTGGAAACAGGCACTGGTAGCATCAGGCATGCTGGATCAGGACTAGGCCCAGGCAAGCCGGGAATCTACCGTCGTACGAGTAGGTGATGTTGGACTAATATCGGTGGGACACTCGGCATATAGACGCGACCATGTATTGGCTCCTCGAACCGATGTATTGGTGACCTTGCGAGGTAGCGGAACGCGCGGGAAAAGGGGGGGTTCTGTCTGTGCTATTGCGGTAACGATTTACGACCATATCAATTCCCTTGGCACCTTTAGCAGCAAAGCGCGACATAAGAATGGTTACACTACCTTGGTATGTAGTACAAACGCAAGAGCCGTGCGCGATGGGTGACGAAGATGTACCGGTCGATGGACACGAGTTGCGCTGCCTCGTCGATAATCACGCGGCATCCAAGAGACCAGATGAAGCGCTGCGTAGGCAGATGCGAGGCAACGATTGGGCCATACTGCAAGATACTGCAAGATGACGAGCGCATCTGATATGCAGCCACAGCGCACTCTGACGAAGCCTCGGCACTGCTTGCGCATCTAACAAGGGCTGTCGGGGGCATCTACTCATCCGAGATCAGCAGCTGGCCATGCGCCGCCTGCATGGGCTAGCCTGTCGGACAGCGAATACCGATGCGTCTCGATGCGATCTTGGAGGTATCCAGGGAATAAGCCTTTTGGCGGGGGCCGAAGAAGCATCGATATGAGACAGTCTCGTGGCCCGAAGAAGCGCCACCAGGTCATCGGACACCTCTGATACGTCTTTGGCGGGCCTTCATGATGCGATCATGGGGGGACTTGCATGTTACGGAGACGTGTCGCTCGGCAGGATTACTACAGGTATTACACTTCTTCGCGGGTCCAGCTTGACGGGAGTAAGATGCATGTATTCGGTTTCGCGTTGTCGGACAAGCCAGGGTGAGCGCGCTGCGGATGGCCAGAAGGAAAACAGAGATGCGACATCAGCGTCAAGGTGCCGCGTGGAGCTTGTTCATTGTGCTTGGACGTCAAGCGGTGTAAGTGGACGTCCAGAATGCAGAGGCGGTGAATGACGACTTCGCTGGGCAGCAGGCAGCCAGGTAGGCGCCTGTCGTCGGCGAATCCCAGGAAACCTGGAATAAATGGAAGGCTTCTTTGCCACGATACACACGCCCGTGACCCCTTTGGAGGCTGAGTGTCGGCTGCAAGGCGGAGTGACGCTCGTTGGTGCGATAAGTGAGGGTTGCCACCTTAGAGATTCAGCCCGCATACGAAGTACACCATCGTCATGCAGGGTGTCAGATACAATTGGACGCGGCGAGCGTCGCATACCAATGCCCCCTTTGTTGCTGGTCGGGCGCAATAAAAAGACCTGCCGCGGTGGCCACGGCGGCGAGGGGCCCGACGCGCGCCCCGACGCTCGAGTACGTCTACAGTCTCGTGAGCTGCGAGGCGACCGCATACGACAAGATCGCATCATGCTCGTCGAGCGAGCACTCCTCGTCGCGGGCCTTCTCGGCTTCCCCGTGGTGGCGAAGCTGGCAAAGGTCGGCCACAGCGACCGAAAACCAACAGCTGGCCACAAACTCACGCAACTCGGGCGGTCGGAGCTGGACGACCTACAGCACTACTTCCACAGCACCGACGACGGCTCGCCGATGCCCTTCAAGGCCGGCCAGTACACGCTGCGCGAGCAAGACCACGCCATCTGCGCCTCCCGCGGCGAGAGGCAGTGGACCGGCACCGTCGACGTGAGCAACGAGCACCGGCTGTTCTACTGGTTCTTCGAGAGCCGGGGCGACCCGCGGACCGACCCCGTCATCATCTGGCTCAACGGCGGGCCCGGCTGCTCGTCCATGTACGGCATCTTCACCGAGATGGGCCCCTGCTGGCTCGCCAGGGGCCAGAACGAGACGACGCCCAACGACTGGTCGTGGAACAACCGCGCGTCGGTGCTGTTCCTCGACCAGCCCGCCGGGACGGGCTTCTCGTCCGTGTCGAGCGACGAGTTCCTGCCCCGGGAGGACCTCGACGGCGCCGAGGACTTCCAGGTCTTCCTCAACATCTTCTTCTCGCAGCTCTTCCCGGACAAGGCGCACCTGCCCATCCACATCGCGGGCGAGTCGTACGGCGGGCACTACATCCCGACGTACACCAAGCACATCCTCGACTCGCGGCGGTACGACGCCCCGCGCGCCTTTCGCGGCAACATCACGTCCCTCGTCCTCGTCAACGCCCTGGTCGACATCGCCGCCATCGACCTCGGCGCGTACGAGCTTCTGTGCCTGAGCGACAACGGCAAGGGCATCCTGAACCAGACGGCGTGCGACGTCATGCGCGACAAGTACCCCGAGTGCTGGAAGCTGCGGCAGGGGTGCGTGACGAGCGACGACCCCTTTGCGTGCGTCTCGGCGTTGGAGTACTGCGGCGAGACGGAGTGGTTCTACGAAGGAGATCCTTACTACAGTGAGCACATCCTCGAGAGTTTGCCGAGGAGAGCGAATGCTAACCGACCACTTCTCTCTTCCCGTCTTCCAGTCCACCGCAAGTGCACCAACGAAGACTGCGACGGCCCCCTGGACGGCAACATCACGGCCTACCTCAACCATCCGCGCACGCTCTCGGCGCTGAACCTGTCGCCGGACTTTAGCTTCTCGGCCACGAGCGAAAAGATCCTCAACGGGTACCTCGCGAGCGGCTCCTTCGGACGGCCGACGCTCGCCGAGGTGGGCGACGTGCTGGACGCGTACCGCGAGCCCGGCCGCGTCGGCGACGTGCGCGTGCTTGTCATGAACGGCAACGACGACTGGATCTGCAACACGCCCGGCAACAAGATCGCGTACGACGAGGTGCGTTGGAGCGGGCAGGGTGACTACCGCAACCGGGCCTGGCGCGCGCTGCCGCCGGGCATCGCGGCGACGGGCGAGTGGAAGGGCACGGCCGACAGGCGGCTGGTGTTCGTGACGGTCGACGGGGCCGGCCACGAGCTGCCGCAGTGGGTGAGGGAAGGGAGCTACCAGATCCTGGAGCGGTGGATCGCGGGACAGTGGCGCGCGGAGTGAGGACCCTCCCCGGACGTGCCACGGGTGTCATTACCCCGACGGCCCGATCTTGGAGTCTGGCGTTTTTGCCTCTTGGGCCTTCACGTGCGATGCCGAAGCAGGCCGGATGGATAGATTGCATGACTCTGCCTACATGATCTCTCCGATTAGAAATCTCTTCCAGCAAAATAATAGGGTAAAAAGCACCTGATGCTGCGGCGATGTTCGGGTTCGTCCCGACACTGACAGCTCCCCCCAAGGCCTCGTGTAAGCGGGCTGTGGAGAACCTGGGGATGGTGGCGGAGGGGTTCCGGAGGTGGCGTTGCCTGCCGAGGCATCTGATTGCGCCTGGCTTAAGACTATATCTTTGCAACGGAGCCGCCGTGCTTTTGCGCCAGGCTGCGTGAAAAGAAGTTCCGTCGCTCGTTCGCTGTGTCTCTCTCTCGCCAACAGAAGCGCAACGTGTCTTGCGTTAACGACGTCCGACACCTCCGGAGCTTGAGATCCTGCACACACACCCGAGCTTCCGAACATCCTCCTCCCTCCCCGGCACAACCATGGACGCGTGGAAGCACATCGTGGCCAGTTACAGCCCGTACGCCATCGACCTGGTGGGCAGCTTCGTCATCCAGGCCGTCTTCTGGTGGCTGCCGTGCCTCGTCTTCGCCTCGCTCGACTCGCTGGCGCCGGCCTTCTCGGAGCGCCGCAAGATCCAGCCGGCGCCGAAGCAGCCCACGGCGGCCGAGGTGTGGGACGCCGTGTCCGTCTCGGCGCAAAACCAGCTGCTCGTCACGGCCATCCACGTCAGCCTCACGTACGCGGCGTACGCGACGGGCCGCCCGCCGGCGATCCGCGTCGAGGCCGCGCTGCCCTCGGCGGCCGAGTTCGCGCGCGACATTGCGCTGAGCATCATCGCGCGCGAGGTGCTCTTCTACTACTCGCACCGCCTCTTCCACGTGCGCGCCCTGTACAAGCCCATCCACAAGATGCACCACAAGTTCACGGCGCCCGTGGCGTTTGCGTCGCAGTACGCGCACCCCATCGAGCACATCCTGGCCAACACGCTGCCCATCGTGCTGCCGCCCATCTTGCTGCGCTCGCACGTCCTGACCTTGTGGGCGTTTGTGGCCTGGCAGCTGGTCGAGACGGCGACGGTGCACAGCGGCTACGACTTCTTCGGCGGCGCGGCGCGCAAGCACGACCGCCACCACGAGCGCTTCGACGTATACTTTGGCGGCATCGGGCTGCTGGACTGGATACACGGTACGGACGAGAAGAAGAGGGCCAAGGGCAAGAAGGCCGAGTAGCGGGAGGCTCGAGGAAGGATTGTACGCAAAAGGAGGTCAGAGAGGTAGGACAGCTCGGGAGCAGCTATGACCAAGCTCGCGTTGCATGTGGGACGACAAATTTACAGAATACCTATAATAATGACTATGGATACGGCAACCGTGCATATCAAAGAACCCCCAGGTATTGTCTCACACCTCCCCCAGACTGACGTCTCAGTCCCCCCACGTCGCTTCCATGGTGCATGGGCCAGAGTCTCCCTCCCGTCTTCCACGCCCTCTCATCAGTTGGTCTTCTTGCTCGTCGCCACCCGCTGGCCCTGCGCTGTATACCGCACGTACGCGAACGCCAGGACGGCCCCGACCGCGACGAGAACGAGGTTGCCTGCGAGAAGAGCGCCGTCAGAGGTGCACGGCCTGGAGTAACACGGGCGCGCAGGGAACCTACCAGCCAGAAACTTGCCCACGCCGCCAGCGATGTCAACGGCGCCGCCGACGACGTCGCCCGCCAAGGTAAAGATGCCCGTGACAAAGGCAACGACGGCGTTTACGATGCTGGTGACGATGGCGTACGCGGCGCCCAGCACGGAGGAGATGAGCTCGTAGAAGGAGCTGACGAGGTCGTTGACGGCGGTGGTGATGGCCATGGTGGTCTAGAGATCAGGTTCTGTGCAGTGGGAGGCAGGCTTGGAGGTTGGAGGCAGTCAGTGTACTTGGCGAGCACCGTGATTTATGTCGTGCGCGAGGTAGCCATCACATGGCACTGCGCACCACCGCTTCCTGCCTTGCTTTATACACCGGGCAGCTGTGGCGTTCCTGCCGCCCTCGCGACTGCCTGCGGCCGCCATCACGATCTAGCTCGGTGACGTCACGCGAGATGCGTCACGCGACGACACAGTAACAAAGGAGAAGACGCTCCGGTGGTCACCTTGCAGCTGCCGTTGCTGGCGCCGGTACCTTGGAATGAATCAAGGCCGTTTGGTTTTTTAGGTTTGTCTTGTTCGCAAGCGAGGGCCGGGAAGCCACTTGTCCAGCCCTGTCTGGCGTTGCTACCTGAGTGGCCGCGATAACGCATCCTCCCGTCCCGACTGTCTGCCCAATAGGTGACGTGGGGTGAAGCCCACGCTGGTGCAAGCCACAGAAGGGGGGAAAGGGTGAGATGGAGAGAAAGAGAAACAGCTTAACACTGACGGTTAAAGTGATGCCGGGCAAGACTGGCAACCGTACGTCTGTAGTGCTGGCGCGTCGTTGATGCCGCTATCCACGAGGTGGGTTCGGTGTGAACCATGGTTTTGGAACGGTGTGAATACCTGCGGCATGTTCCTGCGGACAACTCAAGAGTACTTTAAAAAAAGAGCGAGGGCGCTGTGCCAACATAAGCATAACTGGATGCCTTGTCGCGGGCGGAACTGGCAGCGAGCTCAAATACAACAGCAGCAGCCAGTTGCGCCGCGTGGGGGCGAAACAGGCGCTTACGAGCTGTATCGTCCGCGAGCATGACAAGGCAGGCCAGCAGAGTCTGCAAAGCGTGTGCAGCAGCATCTCGGGGCATGAATATTGGGAAGATGAGGGGCTCATGCAGCATACTGGAAACCAACGCTGGCTATCTCGGCCAACTGGAGGTCCGGTCTTTCACAGCTGCATCCAACGACGCCTCCCTCGTGCATGCACGAAGTACGAGAGTTGACTCATTCGCGCACCACGCTGCAGTCTGCCTTCGGCTGGCTGAATTTGCAGATTGCAAGGCAAGGCCGTCCAGGTATCGCGCGGGATAAGTTGGGCCCCCGCCTTCTCTCCTTCATGTTCTGGATAACAGCTCGTCAACTGCTTACTTTCTCCTGCCGTCACCGCCGCTCCGTTAATATGCTGCTGCTCACTCTGATCCTCGAGCTCTTCGAGCACATTTGCTCCTTCCTCGACGGGCCAGACCTCTCCAACTTGCGATTCGTCTGCCGATCTCTGCGTGAGCAAACGATTGTTGCTTGGGGCAGAGCTTGGATTGGCATTCTCGAGACGGACCTCTCGGAGGAGAGCCTGCGAAGGCTTGAGAAGATCGGCGGCCAAGAGTTACTTCGCTTTTGCATCCATACGCTGCGCATAATCCGAAATTGTCACCTTGACCGCCACGTGCGCGGGCGGGATCCCTGGGTACCGTGCAATGGGGTTTCGGCTGCCGACTTCTCCTCCAGAGCGGTGGTCTGCAGCTGCCAGGACACATTCCACCGCCTTTTCAACTGCACCACGGTCGAAGTGTGCGAACGCGAACATAACCTAGGCGACTATCGAGACCAAAACGCAGTCGCCGTTGGGCTTGCTCCAACGAATGTACTTCTGCTCGTCTTATCCGCCATGGCTACAAAGTCGCGGCCTGTTAGGAGGCTCTACATTGACTGTCCGTACCAACCTGGCTTCAGGCCGGAAAATAATCTGCCCTCGATTGAAATGCACTCGGGCACATTCCCGGCTCTAGAAGACGTGCACATGACGTGGTGGTTGACAAACTTGGATGTGGGTCAAACACTGACAGAGATAGTGCTATACCTTTTGAAAAATGCCCCGTGTTTGAAGAGACTTTCCTTGAATTTCGAGTCTTTGATGGGAAATGGCGAGCAAATCTGGAGGCCATGGCGCTTGACACCAGGTGTCCCCCCCATCTGTGACGCTGGGTTTCAACATGCCCTGGAAATCCCAGCCGCAGCTTTAACCCGCTGTTATTCTTGGATTCCATCAGAGCCTTCATTCTCTTTCTCTCACGGGTGTGAACACCAACGACTGGAACTATTTCTTTAATAAGATGTCGCAAGTTGATTTCCCGTGCTCGGAAAGCATCGCACTTGCTTCCCTTGGCGATAAGGCCTCGCCGCGCCATATCCCCATTCGTGGGCCTCTAGTCTGGTTCTGCCCTCTTCGGGTCAATCAAGCGGCGTTGCAGAAATGCTGCGGCAGTTGGGAGTTTGTGCTCCGGAATGCTGCCCGAGAGTATAGGCAACCGAAAATGCGAGTCAACGCTGTCCGGTTCACAGGCCCACCAACTGGCATGAAGTGTGCCCTAGAGGCTCTGGCAGAAGACTCGTATTACTTTGCCAAGCTCTGTAACAGGGACGGACCACCGACTCCGGGACTGCCAGACATGGAGAAATTCGAAAGGGACTACATAGGCCGCGTGGTGCCTGCGTGGGACCGAATTCAAAGGCGGGACACTGAGGGAGAGGAAAGCCGCTCTGGACCATAGATGCCTGTGGTACCTTCGGGGGCAAGTCATCGTCAAAAAAGAAATAGGACTGGCGTTGATATACGCAGGACTCGTTATGGGGTCCAGAGTTGTTTCAATGCAAGTTAGGTTCACACCACCACCAACCTCCACGTCCAAGCGTCAAAATATCTGGCAATCGAGACCAAACGTCAAGTTCTGTGATCGAGTATGCATAAAGGCGGTTGATTTTTCCTGGCGAGAGACTCAATTTTGACTCATATGTCGTATAGCTTTAGATAACCATAAAGTTGTGTCAGTCTTTGGATACTCTAAGGCTCCTCCAGCTTCTGGGGTGTGAACTCGTATCGCAAACATCCCACATCGATATACCCTCCCCGACCCTGATTGCCTGTGCCTGTGGGTTGAAACTCTGTCAGCTCAGTTCCCCGTAGCCTCGTGGAAGATTTCATTCTTCCAGACTTACATTTTTTCCAGTTATCATACATTAGGTTATAACACGTTGCTGAGAGGTCCGGTGACGACGAAGCAGGAGACTTGTTTGAAATGTCGGCTGGGCGCGAGGGGTTTACTTCTTTCTCTTCAGACTCGCAGCCGTCTTTCCAAGAAATGGACATAAAGTAAGGAGCACCATCGCCATCGTGAGTCTCTCTCGTTATGGGGCTCTTTCCGGGAGACATGAGGCTCTCTGGGCGATCGGTGCCTCTGCAGATCCACTCTGCCACTTTTTGCACAGTTTCTTCGTGAATGTCTCCGTCTCCGGTGTAAATGTTGGCATCGTTGCAATGCCGTTCACCAAGTGTCTGGGGCACCTTTGGCTTCGCTGTCGGCGTTGGTGCAGACGTGCTTGATGCTGGGGACGTGCTTGATGCTGGGGACGTGCCTGATGCTGGTGATGTGCTTATTGATGTGGCTGTAGCAGACGTTGCACCGCTCTGGATGGTCCCGGTATTCGATTCAGTTTGCGTGGTAGACTTGCCTTCACTGGCGGATTGAACTCCACTGGTGGACATTGCATCGCTGGAAGCACTAGTCTGTGTACTACCTTCGGTCTGCGTGGCAGTTGTGGCCTGAGTCATAGCTCCGGTCTCTGTGGTCGACTCCGTGGCGGATTCCATAATATCGATGTACCCAGTGGACACGGCCTTGCACGAGGTCGCAAAGGTAGTCCTAGTCGTTGCCGCTTCACTGCATCCAGACATGGCCTTGGAGCTAATTGTCGTGCATGAGGTTGTGGCCGAGTAGGTGCTACATGAGATAGACTATGTACCGAGGCACAATCATGTCAACTCAGCACGGTCTTGAGCAAGCTGATACTTGGCATTGCTAAATGTGGTTGCGGAGAGGAAATATCAACTCACCAAGCTTGTGACCGTCGTCGCAGAGCACGCTTCGGACGTCAAAATTGTTGTACCTGACTGGACACCAATCGAGCCTGAGCCTGTACTGACGATATTGACTCCTGTGGACGAAGTTGGTGAGGCGCTGGAGACGGTTGCATCGTCGCCGGATACCGTCCGTGTTGTGAGAGATGTAGGGTCAAGTTTGACCGCAGTATCTGTCAAGGTGTCTGTAAAGCTCTCGCTAGAAGAGCTCCCAGCACTTCCGCTGAGTGTAAAGGTCACATAGGTTGTTTCGGTGAGACGGGTAGTCACGGTAATGTATTGCGTGACTGGTTCTTGGCTCAGTACGATTGCGAAAAGGCAAAAGAAGGCAGCTAGCCGGAGCATCGCATGCTCAAAATGGTGCTTCATTGTAACTAGAAAGCTTTCAATGGTTTAATGAGCGTTAAGAGGGTCTTGGAAGAGACCGAAAACACAATGAACATTGTATGCTGTGCCGTCACGGTTATGTATCTAAGCCTGTCCGTCGTCGCAATTTCAACCGGGACCCTTCAAACTTTGAGAATTGCACATAGGAGGCTGCAACTTGGCCATCCCCTCCGTGCGGACGTTGGTTGCTCATGCTGCGGTTGCAATCGTGATGTTGCTACCTTCCACATCCAGGCTGAGGATTGCGCCCCAAGTCAACACCCATCGGCAGGACTCTCCTCATGTACATCAACTTCTGGCCAACAACACCTCACCTGGGGTCCAGCGCTGAGCAATTCAGCCGTGAAAATGGGGGCTCGGGGCTAGTGGGTTGCGCCTCGGCCGCCACATTAAGCGTGATACTTCAGGTCGCAGGAACCGTTGGCCCCCAGAGGCGGCTGCAGAGAATGTTGGATTGGGGTCTCAACCGCGCAGTGAGTGTTTCAGAAGCGTGGTCAACAGCGAGAATTTGCGCATCTGATAGGTGAAAATTTAGAAGCATGATCAAAGTGAAGGATGTTTGCATCGCTCCGAGGAGACGATTTCAAGGATGGATATATTCTGCGAACATGAAGCTTGCGCGGAATCCTGCAGAAAACCACACAAGGGAATGCTACATGGGGTTGGCTGAATTGCAAGTAATGCCCCAAGAACCAACACAATAGTCTGAAGTCCCAAAGTATCATTGGTGGAAAGGTAAAGATGGGTGTAAGTAGCCTGTTTGGAGACACGCCATTTCATATCAGAAGAGCCTGCTCTCAATCCTACGCTGCCTCCGACACCTCCAGTCTCGGCTCGAATCGCCCCCTAGATACTTTACTTGGTAGCCTTCTATGAATAGAGAACGGGAAATTACCCAGGATCACGACATCAAACCGCGTTAGAGATTGTTGGCGGGCGTATTGCAACTCTGCCGACGTCCAGCGTTCCAATTTGCATAGAAAGCCCACCCACCGACATGGAAATTTTCAATGCCTACAGACCTGCAACATTCCTTACGCCTTTTCTGGCTGAATTCCAAGTACGAGATCCCAGATATCTTTTCAAGGGTGCTTGGAATCATGAGAATCCTACTTCGCATCGCCTGCCTGGCAGCAGTCTCTCACCTGAACATAGGCTTGGTTGACGGCGCATTTCGCCGCGATGATAGCCACGCTATCTCAGACTGTAATTTTACTCTCTCTGCCATGGACGAGGATAACCACTTTCCTCAACCAGTCGGTCAGCTGGGTGACGGGGCACTCTGGCTGAACGGGTCTCAGCCACCGGCCGTGTTCTACATCGATGAGAACGATAGCCTCAAAGACTCTTCAGGATCTTTCTGCATTGCGACAGGTTGGTCTTGGTCTTGGATCCAGTCTTGTGTTCCTTGCACTTGATTTCTTCTTTACCCCCCACTCGAAATATGGAGTCGGCTGACATAAATTCACCATAGATGGTTATGGGATGCAGTGCCAGTCCAACAAGCCCTCAACTCAAAACTTTAATATTGTGCGCTCCATCCTCATATACAACATGTCTTCCCAGTTCTATGCCTGCCCTGGCAGTGATAACGGGTATGGAGTTGTTGTGCAGCCGGGTAGCGTCCAGGGTAAATGCATTCCTATTACTCTGAAGGTGGCTACTTCCTGCCATCCCGTTGGCGGCCCGAAATCGCATCAGACGTCGCCGTCCGAAGCGCCATTGTCAACCGTATGGCAAACCTCCACCATGACGGAGCGCACTACCCAGACTATTAGCATTCCATCTACCGTGAGCGAGGGGTACAGTGGAACGTTTGCCAGATCCACGCAGAGCCCAGCTACGGGAAGCACGAAGGCCCGAGACTTGAAACCTCCAGACTCCGATCGTATGCGATTAAGGTGAGTTTGAAGCTTCATCAGTATTTTGCATGATTATATTCAATCCAACACTTATGCAGGTCCATCACGGCACATAAGAGAAACAGGTTCCCAAAGAGAGGTCTTGACATCTCTCCTGGAACCCCTGGCTATCTCAACACGTGGTGGAGATGGGTGGGAGAACACATGGCACCAAACTTTGTCGAACAGAACATGTTCAAGGTGTCGTCGCTGAGTATGAATAGCGACGCTGTGTTTGCTACCGCCGAGTACTACGGCGGCACCGTCGTTGTCATGGTTGGCAAAGGTACAATCGCCATCGGGCATGTGTCAGAGTTCAGTGGCGATGCCCGCCCCTTGGCCAGCCAGCAGAGAACTGAGACCGTGATAAATGGTCTGCTTGACTCAAAACTCGGAGGGTTTCCAGCTTCCACGGGCTGCAACGATGTCTTCGTTGTCATAGCCGGCAGCGTGAGCCCGAACTCTCCCAAAAATGGCGTCTGGGCCCTCATGGAAAATTTTGAGAGCAACTGGGACGTTCGTCCAAGTAACATCCGCTACATCTACTACACACCGGGACAGCCGACTCGAGATTTCGGGAATTCCACAACGTCTCAGTCCGCCAATGGACGGTCATTCTTCCAATGGGCAGCCAATGGAGACAGCGGGGTGATGAAAGTCTATCTAGGACATGAGACGCCGAGGCTAGAGGTTAACTTCAACCAAGACTGGACGCCCGCCTCCGTGATATTTGCGCGGTCCAGGAATATGACGGCTGGGGATGCTGAAGAATAGAGGCTTGTTTTCAGAGCCCAGTCTTGGGTTCGTGGTAGCGAGAGTGATGTACCATCTGAATCTATTAATGATTTCTCACTCCCGGGCCTCGAAGCATGAATACAAGAATAGGTTACCGAGACGTAAATCAAATGAAGATAAATATGATCAGACGGCCAACGATGAAAGACTACTTATCTAGTTCTGCTTGCTTTGAATATGGCTTCCCAAAACCGCTTTGAGCTGTTCAAGGTCGGGAGGGACCATCGCCGAGGTACCTGCCTCGGTATTGGGCTCTGAGTTTGGGGAAAGAGAATGCAGCGGTGGAAACAAGACGCGGTCAACGACATGGATGACGCCGTCCAACGCAATCACGTCTTGAGTAACAACTGAAGCCTGTCCCTCCCGTACAAATATGGATGTCACTCCTCCGTACCGGATAATGCCGACATGCATCCAAGCGCTGTCAAGCATGGTTGGAAGCGGGAAAGTTCGTTCTCCTTTCAGGAGCCATGCATCGTTTCCCGGCTTCTTTGGAGGCGGCGACTTGGCGGCTTCGGTTTCCGTTGACATTAAGGTGACGGACTCAGGCTTTTGGACGGCGGGAGGTGCCCGCGGCTTGTGTCCAATGGGAGGAGACGTGGTCCCTTTCTCGTTATCTCCGTGATAGAACATGTTGCAGTAGAGAGTCTCCTTTGGAGCTATGTGGTATTTCAAGAGCGCTCGAAGATAGGGAACTCCTTCGGGAGAATGCAAAAATGCTTCCACCTCGCTCCCCAGCTTCGCGAATGCCTCATCGTTCGGTGCGAAGAAAGTAAAGCCGACGAGCTTGGATGAAGCTAGCTCATTCGCCAAGCCGGTTGCATGGAGGCCCTGCCATAAGCGCGTGAACTGTCCCTTGGGAGGCGATGAGATCAGATGTGCTAGGGGAGAGGGAAGGAATAATATGCGGTCAATGAGGTGTATTATTCCGTTCTTAACTTGAACGTTATATCTGGTCATCACTGCTTGTCCATTGATCTGGATCCCTCGCGGCGACGACCGCAGCCGCAATGGTAGCATTCCATTCAGCGTTGCAGGGCGTACAAGGGTGGGAATGTCTGGATTATCAAGAATTCTGAGCAAGGGCATTTCGTGAGGAGTCACATGGTGCTTCAGGAGCATTTCGAGCTCAAAATCATCCTGGCCGAAGTGGGCAAACGCCAAATCTGTGGGCGCCCAGATGGTGTGAGTCAACTGTTCATCTTGGAGCAAGTTCTTGATTGAGGGCGCTCGTTCCAGACATCGAACGAACTCGGTCGTGTCGGCGTTTTGCTGCAGCCATTCCAAGATTGTAGGCGCCTCTTCGCTGGGAATGCCGTCTGAAGGGTCAAGGTGGCCTTGGTACCGGGAAAGAAGCTCCTCCCGTTTCTTCTGAAGCACGTCCATGTCCCGATAGATATTGGCAGGCGAGTCTGGCCATTGGAGCAAAGATGCCATAGTGCAAGACGACGACGGGCGCAGCACCTTGAGATCTCGAAAATGTTTCTAGACGCTGGTGAACCTCCTACAAGTGGCAACGAAGATAGACTAGCCGCGGGAGCGCGAGTCGAAAGCCTAATAAACCATCGGAATTGATGGCGCATTTATGGTTAGGTCTGGGCCGGCCCAGCCCGCGTCTTCCCGCGTTCCACGATGCATCCCGCGGAGTCTACGGAATTTCGAGGAGATGTAAGTGCTCGTTGGACCAACACCTGCCACTCTTGGACTATGTTGGCTGAGCGGTACTTGAGCACTTTATCCTCCGAAAGGCGAATGTTCAGTCGCCGGAGATGCTCTCTGCTTTGATCTAACCAAAATTACGCAGTAAGGTATTATAAATTCCCGGACTTTACAATACATGTAGCCATTGCGGCTCATTTATGTAGCAAGACGGACACGAGTGAGCAGAGGTCAAGCAGGTAGCCTCCAAGCTGAGCGAGCTCACGGCGATGAGGGGCCGCAGCACATGGCC
The DNA here is from genome assembly GCA_024340005.1 of Tolypocladium tropicale. Taxonomy (NCBI): domain Eukaryota; kingdom Fungi; phylum Ascomycota; class Sordariomycetes; order Hypocreales; family Ophiocordycipitaceae; genus Tolypocladium; species Tolypocladium tropicale. Next base: position 81,546 of record JALHBU010000245.1, on the reverse strand, counting down.
ACAAGCCGCGTCAGTGCTGACCACGGCGGTTGCCGGGCAGGCGAGAAGAAAAACCGCCGGTCCCGTAAATCGTCCGGCAGGCGGGTCAAGCCGGAGCCGCATCGGGTGTCAACCCCCGTGAGGCTCACCCTTTTGCCCCCAGAGTCTCTCCATGGCAGCAGGGGGGACTTGCATGGGGGCCAACCTCGAGAAGCAGGCTCGCGAGCGTCACGGACGAGGCGCACAACTCGCGACACCGACACACAGAGAAGCAGAAATTTGCTCGGGCGGCGGCGTCCGTGTCTCACTTACGGCTCCGCAAGTGGGCCAGAGCTGAAGTCGGTCGTCCGCCTTGGCTGAGCAGGGGTTCGCACCGCTGTCCTGGCAATCGGGGTCGGTCAGTCATCGCGGGGTTCGAAAAGCGGAGGGATGCCATTATTAAGGTTAAGTTAATCGTCGCATTGACAGGTGTACGGAGTCCAGAGTGCGGATATCGTGCTTGGGGTTCATAGCTCGAGCAGCATCCGAGCACACTTCGGGCGGTACCGCACCAACAGCCGCCCGAAGCCACCGTCGTCGACGAAGACACCAAAACTCCAATGCGGACGCTGCTTTTCTTCACATGCTGCATCCCTTCCCGTCCGTGCGTGCGGCTCCTAATCTCGTAAGCGCCCGCGCCAGGCGCGCATGGGGGCTGTGTGGGTGCCGACAACCGACCATGGCCAATCCGCGGTTTTGTCGCACCCCGGTCATCTCCAGATTAGCTGAAGAAGCTTCGTTTTGGGCGTGCGGATACGGAGCACCAACGGCCCCCTGCCGGGCGGCAAGGCGCGCCCTCGCGCGAAGAGCAATGAGCGCCGGCGTTCTCTAGCCTCTCGAGCCCTCTCTCCCCTTCTTGTCTCGTCAGTGTGCGGGCGAGAGTCACGACCGTGACGGCTTCACTTTCGTCTTGCTGTAGCCTCGTATACCCCTTCTCGTCTCCGTTCCGCGGCCCGGCCAGCGGGCGCGACCGACTTGCTCAGCTGCGACGCTCTGAACACTTGCCCGCGACACGATGGACGCGTTCTCGGCCTACAACATCGCCGGCGGCGCCCTGTTGATCCTGACGGCTGTCCCGACCGTCATCATCTTCCTGCTCTCGCTGTGCCTAGCCCGGCGGCGCAAGGACCCCGCGAGGTCGTGGCTCGCGCTCTACAAGACCGCCTTTGGCTGCTTCGTGTTGTAAGGACACATGCCTTCTCCCTGTCCCCGGGGAGCTTGCCCGCATGCCCGCACGTCCGAGTCTGACCGTTGCCTCAGGAGCGTTCTTTTATTCTTCTTCAACGACCTTCTAGCTGTTCTGTACGATCAGCTCTATGATGCGGCGCAGGACGAGAACGCTGCCGACATCTCTCTGAACCTTCTCAAGGCCGAGGTCCAGACCGGTGTGGTGGGGAATCTATTCGACAACTTTGCCATCATCTTCGCCCTCATCGCGCTCCTCAGCCTGGCCCTCGCCGCCAAGCTTGTTCACGCCGAAAAGCAATCAGCCGTCGACAGGTTGCTACTATTCGGCGGCTATGGCTTCACTGGCTTGCTCAGCATCCTCAACATCGTCTCTTTTGCCCTGAGCGAGAGGCAGTATAATGCTACATATGGCAACCTTGATGCCTCGGGCGATCCGATCATGTCGAGCGACGCCTGGGACTTGGTAAGGAAGGCAAGAGATGTTAGTTTCGCCCTGCTGGTCCTCCAGTTTGTCTTCAACATTGCGGTGCTGGCCATGTCGATCCTGGTCGCGGTGAAGACCCGGTCAGAGCCTCGGGTTACCACTGTGAGTTCTACCCCAAATCGAGAACCATTTGAGATCGCGGATCGCCTCTGACTGACCGCCCAGGCCACGAGATATCTCATCGTCTGCTGCATGCTCCTGCTGCTAAAGACAACGTACAACGTGGGCTACTGGGCCAAGTACGTTCCTTTGGGAGACCCCCAGGCGACGGCGCCGCGCCCGGGATACTACTTTGCCATCATAGATGTCATCTTGAACTTTTGGCCCATGTTCATCCTCCTCGTCATTTTGTTCGCCCTGGGGGCGAAGAAGCAGTACGGACTGTGGGCAACCGAGCAGCCCTTCATGATGGTCCGTCCCGGAGGCGACGGCATGCCGACTCAGCAATCGCCTTGGGGCTACGAGTACAGCTCGCAACCTCAGGGCGAGCCCATGCAGCCGGCCTGGCAACAGCATCAGTACCACCACCAGCAGCAGCATCAGCATGTGCCGACATACGTCAACCCACAGGAGCTCCCGCCCCAGCATGCAGCAATGCACGCGCCGCAGTTTCGACAGGAGGCCCCGTCGGATCATAACCAGCGTTATGAGATGAGCGTATCTGGCTCCTCGTCGCCGCCGCCGCCGTCACATTTTGAGACCATGGGGCTGAATCACCAGGCGGATGGCACTCCGCCTCAGACGACTCCCCGGCCGTACCACGAGAAGCAGTGATGGTCGACGTTTGGGAGTTTTTCAGCCGGTTGCTGGGAGAGCAAGCTTGGGAAGCGTCAGGTCGCGCGTTGTTTCAGCGCCGGGACGGCGATTCAGGAAGGGAAAGATACCATATTGATTAATTCTAGTGATGCTCCATCTGATATATCTTGAACGTCACCGTCTATCTCTGTCGTCTAGTCTAGATCCTCTGTCCATTCCGGGGGTGCAACGTAGGGCCCGTCCGCGCCCATCGTCCCGTTTACATATCTGTCTCCGGTTAGAAAGAGTCATCCTTGCTGGGTCTTCGACATACTTGGTGTGGCTGCCTCTCGCCGCGAGCTGGCCCTTGCTGTTGGTAAATGTGACGGTAGTGTAGGCAAGAGTCTTGCCAACTGTCGCGCATTAGTGTCTATGAAGCATCCCCTACGCGGTATGGGGCGCGAACTCTTATCACAGATGGCAGTGCCCTTGAGCAGATCGCCGTGTCGTCCGCCCGGCGCGAGATACGTCACTGGGCCGAGTTAGCAGGCTGCATGGGGGCTCCGCTGGTCCTAGGTCAGCCTCACCGTTCAGGTCCGTGGAGACTCCGGTCGCGAAGCGCCCCGTCGAAGCTACCGCCAGGGAGCCGCCGAGGTCAACCAGGCTGGCGATGGTTCCGCCGTGGAGGGTCTGGAGCCGGTTCTGAGTCTGGATCAGTAACACGCCAAACTTTGCCTTCTGCAGCATCTGCGCTCACGGTGTGGTCCTTGTGAATGTCCAACTCAAAGTCGACGCGGCCAGGAGAGGCGCTCAGCACCCGGAACTGCATGGGACTAGGTCAGCGATGGAGCAGGAGATCCAGGCGGACCAGGCAGCGTCGTACCCGAGGACCAAGCAGCCTGAAGGCAGGTTAGTGATTGACTTTTCTCACGATGTTCGCTTCATTGTTGTTTTCTGCAAAACTCAATTCGCCTCTAAAATAGGCGCTCAAAAGCCAGAGGGCATGTCTCATTACCTCGGTTCCAGGCCGGAGTCGGCCATGAAGGACCGCATCACCTGGACGAGAGTTAGAACCAATCCGAATTCGCGGTATTCACGTATGGTAAGCTTACGGCCTTTGTGAATCCTGTAGGAGACAACTTCTTTGCCATTTTCACCGGCAGACTGCGTCGACGGTGAAGGTTTAAGATGGAAGTAAGTCGGCGCCGGTAGGAGCTGGGCCGTATCGAGCCGGGGGCCTGACCAGCATCCCACCACCACTGACGCAATTATCCGACCTTAACCCGTGGCGCTCTCACATCAGGCAACGACCGTGAACATTTCAATGCACTTGAAGCCTTGAGCTGCATCAACACCCTCTGTCAAGCCTGCAGCCTCCAACACCCGCTGCGCCTGGGCTTCCTTGCTCTATCATGATAGAGCGACATTTCCATCCCTGACGGACCGGTTCCCGCCGCCAACATGTCTGTCAGTCCGACGCCGTCGCTGCAGCTGGCCGAGTACCTCGAGAAGCTGCCTGGTACGACCTTTCGAAAGCTGTACCAGCAGCCCTCGACGGCCTTTGCCATCTTCCGGCGCATGCTGCCGCATCTTGGTATGCGAGACTCCCAGACGGAAGCTGATGATGCGTGCGCTGACCCTCCCAGCGAAAACGTTCGTGATGCGCATCCTCTACATGCCCAAGCCGATGCTCCTCAGCGACCTCGATCTCTGGGTCAAGCCAGACGCGAAACGGTGCGATGATGTCTGCTCCTGCACGCGCCGGCTCGGTACTGATCTCTCTACGCAGGCAAAAGGACCAGGCGCTCTCGATTCTTCGCGGTCTCCACATCATCCAGATCTCCGTACCGTCCAAGGAGAAGCCACAGGAGATGTACCTGACAGCCAACTTCAAGACGTCTCTTCGTCTTGCTCTCACCGGTGGCGGCACGCACAACTCCTTTGGTGTCCCGTCCACCCTTCTCGTTCCTCCCGAAGTCGATATCCCGTTCCTCGACCGGTACGCGCGCAAGAAGTGGGAGGAGATCCTGCACTTCGTCGTGTCTAGCGTGGGCTATAAGAGCGCCGGGGATTCTGCTGGGCCCAACAAGAGCGTCAAGGAGCTTCTGATCGCGGGCCGATTGGTCGACAGGCAGCCCAGCGGGAGCATCGGCATCACGCAAGCCGGCTTCACGTTCCTGCTGCAGGAGTCGCACGCGCAGGTGTGGACGCTGCTGCTGCTGTGGCTCGAGGCGAGCGAGAGCAACAAGGCGGCCGGCCTGGAGACTGTGGACATGCTGTCCTTCCTCTTCGTTCTAGCGAGCCTCGAGCTAGGCAGGGCCTACGACACCAACGCCCTTACTGAGCAGCGCAGAAACATGCTACCGTCTCTGCTGGACTTTGGACTCATCCACATCCCTCCGCAGAAGCGCTCCATGTTCTTCCCGACGCGTCTCGCGACGACCCTAACTAGTGGTGGCAGCAGTCTGCGGACAATTAGCGATGGCGTCGCCGCTGCAACGGCCGCACCCATGAACGCCTCGCAGTCGGGTCCGCTTGGGGGCGCCAGTGAGCAGAAAGGCAGCGTCATCGTCGAGACCAACTACCGCATCTACGCATACACGCAGTCTACGCTCCAGATTGCCGTCCTGGCCCTCTTCACCAAGCTGAACATGCGCTTCCCGGACATGGTCGCCGGCCGCCTCTCGCGCGCCTCCATCCGCCAGGCCATCAACTTTGGCATCAGCGCCGACCAGATCATCTCGTACCTCGCCACTCACGCGCACGACCAGATGCACCGCAACGCCGCCCTGACGAACAAGCCCGTCCTGCCCCCGACGGTCGTCGACCAGATCCGTCTCTGGCAGCTCGAGAACGAGCGCATGAAGACGACGGGAGGGTTCCTCTTCCGCGACTTCGACGACCACAAGGAGTACCTCGACACGGCCAAGTTCGCCGAGGAGATTGGCGTGCTGGTGTGGCGCAGCGACAAGTCGGGCATGTTTTTCGCAAACAAGCATGAACAGATTAGGGATTACCTGAAAAGCAGAAAAAGGGCCGAGTAGGCCGGGTTCTTGGGTACATGCAGTTGGGATGTCGAGGAAACATGGCATGGACTAGACATGGAGCGGCGTTAGGCGTGTTGGACATTGAAAGTCTCGGACAGGTGCGAGGTCCCAACTCGGGTCTGCCAGGTATGCATTTGAGACACGCTGCCATCAGCAGAATTCATTCCTTGGGACATTATCTCGCCAACTTATTCGAGATGATACAATGATAAGCATCACTCGTACATCAGCATACAGGGTTTATACAAAGTGGATCAAACCGGTCAACGCGTTGCACCTCTGTGATCGTCCCGTGCTTTCAGTAACACTCTCATCGAATGGTCCTAGTCCAAGCAAAGCCTTGAGGCACTTTTCATATCATCATCGCATGAATCTAGCTTGAATATTGCCGTGGCACCCCTCGCCACGCGCGGCATTCGCTGAGACCACTGACTCATGAAGACATGGTATCATCCCCAAAGAGCCCATCGCAGGCTTGGATTCGTGATGAGCCACTGGTCCAGTTCTCCTTGCGACAGGTTGCCTGCATGAGATCTTGTGTTTGGCTGTAGCTAGTCGAGTCCCGCTCGCTGGTTGCGGCGCCTCGGCGACGTCCCACGAAGCGCGCCATCACTCGTTCGCCTTGCAGCGACTGCGCATTCGAAGGGAGCAGCATCAGCCGGTTATTCCTCTTGGAAAAGTATTCCTGGAAGCTACGTAGGGACTTCTTTGCCTCTACCGTCGAGCTGAGAAACTCAAGCTGTGAAAAAATGACCAGCTGGATAGCGTCCTCGGCCGGGATGTCCTTGACTGAGTCCCAAGTGCGTCCTTGAGCCATGAGACCGCTCTGCAGAGCCAGTAACATCTCTGGGCCGCGATTATGGTTCATGTAGTAATCAGTGAGACCACTGAGTCGTCCAGTCCAGTACTGCATTGGCTGGGCCGTGGTTATTTGTGAAGTGGTCTGTTCAGGGCTCACCAAGTGATTCGACGGGCTAGTAGTCGCAGCGGACGGACACCCCGAGGAGGTACTTCCAGGTGTAATCAACCGGCGACAGAACGGACTACGTGACGTTGCCGGCCGCTGCTGAGAGCGTTGGCATCGCTCCGGCGGGCCGCAAGTGGGAAGAGTAGATGAGCTTATCGACTGGCGCCGCGAGCGACTGCTGGAAATAACCAATTGATTCTGGGTCCGATTCGAGAGCTGGGACTGCTGCGAAGGTACACGCGAAGGAAATGTCGCTGGGATTGACGAGCGACGTGAACGGTGGGTAAACGAAGCCGACGGGTGTTGTGACTGCTGCAAAGTACTAGGCGAAGCCTGAGTCTGTTGCGAAATCGCGGGCTTCATAGCGCCTCGTGAGTTCGCAGCAAGCGCTTGCGACGGCTCATTGTTCTTAATAACCACAGAGCACGCCGTTAATCCAGAAAACTGTCGAGGCGTAGAATGGAGAGAGCTGAGGACTCGTGATGTTGCCTCGGCCTGCGTGGACGCATGAAGGTGTGGCTGGAGGGAAGAAGTCCGTGACAGCCTGGACGGCTGCGAGACAATGAGATCTTTTCTCGCTGCGTCGAAACCAGCGTTTAAATTATGGCGCGATAAGGAGTTCTTCAGTTCGTGCAAGACACCCATGGTCTTCGACTTGGGCAGTTTACTCGCTGGACAGGAAGCCTCTGATGAGCCCAGAGCAAGGTTGTCAGCCGCACGGGAAGGTGCATTCTCTTCGCGACCAGCTGGCGCTCGACCAGACAGATTCAAAATTGTTGAGCTGCTCGGAATGAGAGTCTTTGTGGACCTAGACTTTCCAAAAGCAGGAAATGATGGCTTACGCAGAAATCGGGAGGTGGCAGATTGCGCCGCAGGGGTCTCTGTTGCAGTCGTGGCGTTGAATGACGAAGTTGCCACAGTAGGGCCAGCCGATGGCCTGTCATTGCTTGGGAAGCTTGCGGATATACGTCGCGTGGTGCTCATGGCTGACGGGCTAGCGATCTTGGGAGGTGCCGCAGTCGTCGGAGTCGAGTTCCCAGACCAGCCTGCAATCTCGTCAACGATAGAGAACTGCGCGCCTCTCTGGAGGGCTTGGCCGCGAGAGTTCCACACAGGGCCGATAGGTGCAGAGATGGCTGGTCGGACTTTCTCTTGCCTTGGCATCTTGATAGTCGAGCCCTGTCTTGAAGTTGCACCTTGGCCTTGATGCAGAGAGTACGGAGGTAGGTACGCAAAAGGGTTGCCCCGGGAAATCTTCGAATATCAGTGAGCAGCACCTAATGACGTAGAAAGTGTCTTCATCAGCGGTCAACCTGTACAAGAAAGAAGGTCTGCATATCGTTGATCATCGGTAGTGACTGGAGTCAGCGCATGGATGGACGGGACATGCAGAGCTGAGTCTAGCTACTGCTGCGTGGCAGCCAGCAGCGTATGTGCGTACGAACGAGCGACGAATCTGTATTCAGGCTCATGGGAAGCAAAACAATGGGGAAGGGCCGAGGAAGCACGGTGAGGAATTTGAGGCGCTTTGATGGCGATGAGAAAAGAGAAGAAAAGGTATGCTGGCGGATGCCTGTACGACTTGACTGGCTGCCCATGGCACCCGATTGAAGAGCTGTGATTCACTGTGCGCACCTTAGGGGGAAAGCTTGGCAGTGTCATCCGACTGTCAACGCTGTTCAGGAAAGCAGGCCTAGCAGCTGCTGCCAGTTCGAGATAAGGAAGAGCCGATATGGCCATGGGGAAATCCTCTCCGCCAGGAGCTGGATGGTACAGAGTCTCAGAGACCATCCACACCCTCGTACATGAATGAGATCTAGGTAGTGTTGCGACATTACAGCCTCTCTTTCAATCCTCCCACCCCTGGATCTTGAATTGGAAGACGACATCGCCCTCGCCCTTGGGAATTGGATGCCCGTTGCTGTCCCAAAGCGCCCTCTCGATGAACGTCACGTTGCCGTCCCAGTCCACGAGCATCACGGTCTGCCGCTGGGTTCCGTACATGCCCGTCTCGAATGCGGCAACCGTCTCAAGCCTTCCATTCGAGTCTGGTCGCTGCTCGGCCATGAGCTCCTCGACGGCCTTGCCGTCCCCGTTCATGGACGCCCAGTCGGCGCGGCCCTTGGCCATCGCTTCCCGCATGGCCTGCTGATGACCTTCGTCGCCGATGGCCGGCACAAAAATGGTGTGCTTGAGCTGCCTGACATACTCCTCGAATCCCGCTTCTGGCAGCCGTTGAGGAAGCGTGTCGGTGTCGAGGACCGAAAACAGCCCCTCGACGAGCTCCTCTTGGCTTGACTGCTTGTCGACGGCTTCGGACACGACGTCGTTGAGAAGTTCCTTGCCCTGTTTCACCTTGGGCCATTCCGCAGGGTCATCAAAGACAGTGTTGCTGAGTCCCCAGGTCTCGCCTCGCTCATGGCCCACGAGAGGCACGTCGGCGGCCTTGCCCGCCCGATTGCTGACGATTGCGATGCCGCCACCTTTCCTCCGCAGCTTACCGCCCACCATGGAAAAGCCTCCAACGCCCTTGACTCCCTCGTTCGAGACGAGACGGTGTACGCCTGCCTCGATGCCGTCGTCTGGGAGCCCTCCGAGCCATGCCTTGACGATGGCGCCTCTGCTCTTGACGCCGTGGATGGGGTGCTTGGCGTCGTGCATGTCAAGCTCACGATAGTTTGTCAGCACGGCCAGGATACCCGTCTCCGTGATGCCGAGCCACGTCCCCTTCTCTGCCCTTTGCAGATCGCGCGCCGCGAGCACCCTGTGGCCCGCCGTCGGATGCGACCACCAGCTCGGGCGGGATGTCGGGCGCAGAATGTACTCATCGCGGTTGTCGATGAGAATTAGCGCATAGTCGGGATGCGCCGTGGTGAACAAGACGATGCACATCTCGCTGTGGTGGCTCTCGCCTCTGGTTGTGTGAGGGATGTTTGATGACTGTGTCGATGACGATGAAGGACGTACTCAGTCGGCAATATACGACCTGGGAATGGAAAGGACGTGGCGAGCAGGCAGGGCGCCGGTTATTTGTTTTCCTGGCAAAGGTCCGAGAGGACGAGCACTGTGCCAAGACTCACAGCCAACTCAGCTCATGATGGCGAATCCGCGCTGCATGGACAACGGCTCCTCGCCGAAGACTGCCCGCCCACGTCGCCTGACATCGGTGGTGGCGGCCGACATCCGAGATCCGCCGACCACACAAGCGGCGGGAGGAGCCCGGAGCCAGCAATGGCGCTTGACACGTGCTAACAGCTGTGGCGAGGCAGCACCATTAGTCCGCAGTGGGTGGTTCGACTTGATGAAAAACGGCAATCTCGAGCCTGATATTACTACAGTCGACATCGTCACGATGCAGCATCTACCGCCGCAGTTGGCAAATCTTCCGGGCCCAGTCATGCATGCCCAGTTTCCGACGACGGCCTCCGGCCGGGTGTGACACTTCACCAGAGCCAGTTGAGACATTTTCTATGAGCAACCTAGTTCCGCCGTCGAGCTGGCAGAGAAGCATTTACAACTTTGAACTAATTTCTATTTAATGTAATTCTACAGGAAGGCATCATTCGATTCTTGCGGTTTGCCTTTTTTTGGCAGATTTGCTCGCTTACAATGCCTGATTATTTTCGTTTGATTCTATAGCATCTAAGTTCCCCTGCAATCTTTTCATGGTTTGAAATCGCTCATCGCCTGTTGAAATTCAGGAATCGGCTCTGCAAAGTATTTGTTAGCTTTCAAGTAGCGACGTTGGAGGCGGCAAAAGGCCCAGCAATAGGAAACATACGGCAGTGTAGAGAATGATGAGGTTGCTGCCAATAAAGGCAAGAAAAATGCCCATATCGCGCCAGCGATTATCAAATGACAGGTTGAGAGGCTCGTAATACTGGTCACCGATCTTGTACGCGCAGTACTGGCAGCTCTGCGTCTCGTTGTTGACGAGGTATCCGCGCCCCCCGTTGGCGAAGAAGGGTTGCATGTACTCGCCGCAGTTCATGCCCTCGGGCGCGGTAAAGGCGTTGAGCTCACCGGACCGACAGCGCACGCTGAGGCCGTGCAGGGCCGTGGTGACCATGCCGCCGATGAGGCGCGTGAGGGGATCGAGCTGGTAGAGCCATGAGCGCCAGAACCCGGGCATCTGCGGCGCGGGGATGGTGACGCCGCTGAAGAGGAAAAAGATCATGATGATAAAGGGGTCGAACTGTGCCGAGATGAGCGGCGAGGGCGTGAGCGATGCCAGTCCTTGGGCCATGGTAACGGCGAAGATCTCTGTAATAAGCACCATGAGGAACTGATATCCCGCCCGCGCTGGCGTGGCGTCCAGACCTGGCATGAAGTACACGCAGACGAAGAAGACGACGGCGCCCAGCACCGAGTAGGGCATCTCGGCGGCGACAATGGCCGTAACGAAGGTGACGGATGAGTACATCTTAGACGACGCCTCGCGGTGGAAGAGGGCGCGCTTGATGTGGAACATGACCTCGACCTGGTTGATGATGAGAGCCGGCAGCACCGTCACCTGGAACATGACGAATAGGGTATTCTGCAGCGAGGAGCGCGAGTCGTCGAGGTTGAGGTACGTGAGGCCGGTGATGAAGGCGACAGCGAAATGGCTGAAGAGGCGCGTGAAGAGGTAGTTGGGCGAGCGCCAGAAGGAGCGGAACATGCGCCGGCTCACGACCCGGAGCTGGTGGTGCACCGGCGAGGCGTACTCCTTTTCCTGCTCGTGGGACGACTCGCGCGCCGCGACAGCCCTCTCCTGCTTCATGCGCGAAATGGCCTCCTTGGCGAGGCTGAGCTCAGGGCTCTCGGCCCAGATGTCGGCCCAGTCGCGGTCACCGAGGCGAGGCGTGCTTCCGGCACCGATAGCATCGAGCATGAACTCGGCGACGTTGTCCGTGGGCGCGGCCTCGGCCCCGTGTCGCCGGAGATAGGCGCGCAGGATGTGCGCGTCCTCGCCAATGTCGCCAAAGTAGACGGTGCGGCCACCGCGCTGCAGCATCAGCAGGCGGTCGAACATGTCGAACAGCGCGGCGTTGGGCTGGTGGATGGTGCACAGGATGGCCTGGCCGGCCGCGGCCAGCTTCTTGAGGAAGCGCACGATGTTGAAGGCGCTCTGGCTATCGAGGCCCGACGTGGGCTCGTCTAAAAACAGCAGCAGCTCTGGCTTGGCCGCGAGCTCGACTCCTATCGTAACGCGCTTGCGCTGCTCGACGGTTAGGCCGGTCTCGGCGCTACCGATGATGCAGTCGGCGATAGGCTCCATCTCCAGCAACGCGATGATCTCCTCGACGTAGGCGTGTCGTTCGGTCATGGGCGTCTCGTAGGGTTGGCGCAGCTCGGCGGAGAAGCGGAGGGCCTCGCGGACCGTTTGCGTGGGCTCGTGGAGGTCGAGCTGCTCGGCATAGGACGTCGATCGCTGGAACTGTTTCCCGGGCTTGACGCCGTCGACGAGGACCTCGCCCGTGATCACGCCGATGTTCTTTCGGGACGCGAGGACGTCGAGTAGCGTCGTCTTGCCAGCACCGGACGCACCCATCAGGCCCGTTAGCTCGCCGGGCCGCACGTACCCAAAGACGCCGTTGAGCAGGCGCCGCGTACCGCCGGCCACGGGAACGTCGTAGTTGAGATTCTCCCACGTCAGGATGCTCTCCGACGCCATGTTCAGGTTGGAGCCAACCTCGTTGGACTTGTCCCTGCGCCGAGCCTCCCGCTTCTCCATCAGCTTCTCGTTGAGCGCGCGTCGTTCTTTGTTCGGCCGCTGGTAGATCTTGAACGCGTTGCCGCCTATGCCGAACTTAACGATCTCGCCCAGCACCACGTTCATGATGAGGAAGAAGACGATGATGCTAAACACGATGCCCCAGTTGCGCCACAGGTCGCCCGGGTAGTACGAGTAGCCCTGGGCGATGTAGTCCGGGCCGCGCACAAAGGTGGTGCCGGACTTGGACCCCGGCAGCGTGCAGACCTGGTGGTTGATGTCAGTATACTCCGGCCCCGAGGGGATCAGCGAGTCGCCCGTGCACGTCATGTCGATGCGCTGGAACTCGTTCTGCATCAGCGAGCTGAAGATGAGGGCTAGCACGTTGACCCAGGAGATCCAGCGCAGCCACAGCTTCTCGGACTGGTACTGGATGATGTAGCCCGACGTGGTCCAGAACAAGGTCATGGCGACGACGGCGAACTTGGCGGCGTAGTCGAAGTCCGGGCTCACGCACCCAATGATGCGGAAGAAGAGCGTCATAGCGATGTTGGCGGACAGGATCATGAGGTAAAAGGTGAAGAAGGCGCCGGCGTCACGCACCAGGCCCGTCATGAAGTAGACGATGATGGAGAAGACCATGATCTCGGTCGCCGCGAAGGCCTGGTCGACGATGATCTGCGCGATCCAGAGCGCTGAGGGCCGGTGGAAGGCGTAGGCCTTGTGCTTGTTGACGATGGCCCGGCCTAACATGGTGCTCGGCAGCTCCGAGAATGCCTGGAAGACGTTAAAGAAGAGGGCAATGAAAAGGAGGCCGCTCTTGCTGAATGCGCTGGCGGACGTCTTGCCGAGATTGAGGTAGAGGGTGCCAAGGACAATAGCGATGACGATGCTGCGGGTCCACGCCAGGGTGAGGTTGAAGCGGTCCTGGATCTTGAGCGCGAACTGGCGCTTCATCAGCGCCCACACCTGCAGGTGGAAGCCGACCTGGTAGACGGAGCGCTTCGAGGTGCCGCGCTTGCTCTCCTTGACGGCCGTCTGGAAGTCGTCGTGCTTGTGCTTCTCCAGCTCCAGCACCGCCTTGTAATCGGCAATGTCGGCCTCGAGCTGCCTCTGGTGGGAGGAGCCCCGGAAGGCCTCGCGCAGCGTCGCCGCGCTGTGGGGTGCGTCGTGCTCGGACCGGCCGGGGGCGTACTGGCGCTCGAACTCGTCGGTGCAGCCGGTCAGGTAGTCGGGCGTGGTCTGGCGCGGGCGCGGCGCGAATCCGAGGCCCTCGAAGTAGGCGCGGGCGTCGGCGGCGGGCCCGAAGTAGACCTGCCGGCCCTCGTCGATGACGAGGACCTTGTCGAAGAGGCGGTAGATGTTCTCCGAGGCCTGGTAGAGCGAGACGAAGGTGGTGGTCTTGTGGAGGTTGGTCTGGATGCGCAGCGACTTGACGAAGTCGAGGGCGGTGCTGGCGTCGAGGCCGCGGGTGCTGTTGTCCCAGGAGCAGATGCAGGCGTTGGTGATCATCATCTCGGCGATGGAGACGCGCTTGCGCTCGCCGCCCGAGACGCCGCGCACGAAGTGGTCGCCGACGACGGTGCGGCGCGTGTGCTCGATGTTGAACATCTTGAGCAGCGTGTCGATGACGTGCGCCTTGAAGGCGTCCTTGGACATGTGCCCGGGCCGCTTGGCGGGCATCTTGGTGTCGAGGGCGAAGGCGAGCGTCTGCTCGACAGTGAGCGTCGGGTGGTGGATGTCGTCCTCGGCGTTGTAGACGGCCTCGCCGCGGTAGCGCTCGAAGTCGCGGGCCGGCCAGGGGCCGTAGAAGACGTCGCCCGCGACGCCCGTGTAGCCGTGGCGCTGGTTGGCGATGGTCCGCAGGAACGTGGTGCAGCCGGAGCCGGGCTTGCCCAGCACGAGCACCATCTCGCCCGGCCGGCACACGCCCTGGAAGCCGTCGAGCAGCGTCGCCTCGACGGGCTTGCGGCCGAGGCCCAGCAGATTGACCAGGGGGGTGACGACGTCGAAGAAGTTGATGAAGGCGTTGGGGAACGTCTGCACGTAGTTGGCCTCGCCGCCGATGCCCTTGACCGTCAGGCCGTCCCAGCAGGCGCCGAGGTGCTTCTCCTTGATGCCCACCTCCCGGCCGGCGGCCAGGTCTCCGCGCAGGGCGGCCTCGAGGTCGAAGACATCGTCGGAGGAGGAGGAGGAGGAGGAGGATTGGCCCTTCTCGGCATCGCCGTTGTGCTTGCTGCGCCTGCGGCTGGCTCGCGAGACGCCCGTGAACTCGCGCTGCAGGCCTGCAAACTCGGCCTCGGCCTGCTCCACTGAGACTCCTGCCCGCTGATGGTTCACGCCGTCTCCATGGCCATCGGTGTCGAAGCCGCCCACGGTCGAGATGGAGTCGCGGGATCGGCGGTAGGCCGGCTCGACGTCCCCGGACGAGTGCACGCCGGTGGCCACGGCGGCCGCTGTCTGCTTGACCTCGGGGTGCGCCATCACCCTCTCAACCCGCGTCTTTGAGAATGGGAACAAGTCGTCTAGCTGGGTTCAGTTGCTGTGTACTCTAGGCCGAGAGTGTAAGATTGAGTTGTGAGGGATTGTGGCTATATCAGGACGATCGAGCTCGAACGATACAGCAGGGAGTTATCGATATATCACAAAGGCTTTGGTTCGAAAAGAGAGACAACAAGGCACAAGACTGCAACGGTATGGCTACACCGAATAGTGTTCAAGTGAGCGCGTCCGCGAGTGCTTTACCCGGCCTTCCCCTGTTGCCGACGAGCCTACATGCAAGCGAAGAGAGGAAGAAGTAAAGAACGGGTGTGGACGAGTCGAGGAAATAAGAAATATTCAAAGCCACCGACGTTGGTAATACACCCTGAAAGCAGGAGATCTACGCACTAATGCTGTTCATACATATAACCGCGAGCCGCGGGCTCCACGTCCCCGTCTACGCTTGGTAAGACGGCACGGGCAGCCAGGGAAAGAGGGAAATCGAAAGGAGAAAAACTGGAGCACCGAGCAGGGCCCGGCCAGGGCGGACGGGAACAGGGCCGGGCCAAGAGCTGGGCTTGGCGATACCTGTATTACCAACCAACCGAAGACGGCCGGCAACATTGAAACATCAAAAAAAGACATTGTCTGTGGAGAACGGGGCCCGCCGAGACGAGCATTAGCTTGGTCTAAGACGCGTTGAAAAAGCCGGAGAGAAAGATGCTGTCAATAGTGGATATTTTTTCGATCCAGTCATACCGTTAGTACGCTCACCGACGGAGGTGGGCGACTTACACGAGCCTTCTGCCCATCAAAATTGCCATCCGCAACGCACGCAGTGCCATTCGCGGATAGTTCGAGTCTTTGACTCTGCGGCGATTGATAAACTCGGGCTAATCTCAGGTGCCCTGCATGCAGGTGGGATACTATCCAGGGCTCCCCGTCCTGGCGGCCTTGGCCGCCTCGGCTATGCATGTTGACCGGGCGTCACCGAAAAAAGTGCTCTCCATGTGTGGGGGCCACATTTTTCCGGCGGCGGCCGGCACGACCACCGCGCGTGGAGCCCACAAACCCCCCGGCTTTGACTCATTCGCCGCGGGACCCTGCGGTTTTGGCGAGGAGCAAGCAAAACGGGAGCGGTTGCGCGACGAGAGCCTAATCCATACAACTTGCGCAGAGGGCGGCGGAAAGGGTCGCCCGGTTCCGACTCACGCGCCGGCATGCGACGGCCCGCGCAGGCCGGACGTCCACCGTACGACTCCTTGGCTTCCGGTTCTCCCGCCGGTGCTCACGACGGCCGTGCGTGGCATTCTTGCTGCAACGGAAGCCATGCTCTGCAGCTTCACGGTCGTGCGTGATCGTCCGGCTGCTGCCGTGGACTTAGGCGAGCGGGGACCTGCGACTCTTTTTCGGCAAACTGGCGCCACGCGACGACGCGTGGGGTTCCGTGGGTGGCCGGAGCTTCACGACCTGCATGGAGCCGTTGTTCTCGCGGGGGTGTCCAATCGCGGGCCACGCAGTCTATCAGCATGCATCTATTCGTTGACTCGATCCTGTCAATTCAAAGAGATCTGCGTGAGCTTCTAGGTGCACTCATGACGCCATCGTACTCTGCGGGTACGTCCATCGCCGAGTAGGCCGCATCGCAATCCGGTTCGCCATGTATTATCAATCAAACCCATTCGTCATCCTCTAGGAACGCCCAGCCGCCATGCTCCGGCAATAAATCACATCTCCCCTGGAACTTCCGTATTTGGGACCTCCGTATTTGGACGTAGTTGTCTCGAGAGGATGCTGCCGCACTGCGCAGCATCCGAGAACAGAAAGTCTTGCCTCGCGGCGTGGTATCGAGAGCGCCTGTAGACGAGACAGTCGCTGGTTCCCGGCCCAACGCATCCGAAACAAGCCGGCTTTTGTGCGCGACAACGGCTGCATGCTGTGCCCGACTCCATGGTAACGCTCAAGCCGAGGTATGGCGACCAGCGCGAGGCCGAGCGATGAACCAAAGAATCACGCCTTCTCAAACAGGTACATCTCGACCGATTCGCTCTCCCCGCCCAGGACCGGCAGCGGCAGGATCTGCGTCTCCAGCGTCTGCCACCCGTCGTCGGCCATCAGATCGAACAACACCCTCTCCGAGGCGTGCCTCGGCTTCGTCGCCAGGAAGACCCGCGTGGGCGCCGGCCCCGTCCTCGCGTTGGCCGCATGCAGCGCCGACAGCGTCCCCACCAGCGCGGGCAGCACGTCGACGTTGTACGTGCAGTCGCTGAGCATGATGAGGTCCCAGCGCCGGCGCTGGACCTGCCGCCCGAAGCGGCCCTGGCGGCCGTGGTCCCAGTTGAGGTTCTCGTACCCGATGTTGGCGTTGCCGAGCTGTGACCCGGAGCGGTTGTACTTGAGGAGCGCGATGTTGGCCCGGGTGCGGCGCTCGGCCTCGTCCAGGTCCGTCAGCAGGATGGTGCAGTCGGCCCCGCCGCGCGGGTACACGGCGCAGAGGCCCGTCCCCAGGATGCCCACGCCGCAGCCGAGCTCGAGGATGTTCATGGTCTCGCTCTCGTCGAACATGCGCCGCAGCGCCTGCATGCACGGGTGCTGGCTCAACGCGAGCCGCGGGAACTTGTAGATGCCCGCGATGGCCGACAGGGCCACGACGCCGGCGTCCCACACGTGGCGGGCGATGCTCTCGCCAATCTCCTCCTCGACCTCGAGGTACTCGGGCGGCTCGTTGGCCGGGCCGAGGCGCAGCTTGCGCGTCGAGATGTCGTCGTCGGCCTCGGGCCCGTTGAGGGCCACGCGGACGGGCATCACCAGGCCCCCGGCGCAGCCTCGCGACGGGTCCTCGCCCGAGGAGCGGAGGATGCTCTGGACGCTGTCGGCCGACGAGGACGAGGCCGCGCTGACGCACAGCTCGACCACGTGCCCAGACATCATGGCGTTGACGGCCATGGGCGGCAGCTGGTAGACGGGCTTCGCGATGCGCCTCCCGGGGAGCCACTGCAGCTTGCCGTGCTCCGACAGCTGGCACGACGCGTCCCCGGACGGCGAGTAGATGTCGGCGCTGACGACCAGGTCGAGGGGCTCCTCCGGGTAGAGGAACGAGTCGCCCAGGTCCGTGGTGATGGTGAAGACGAGCTCCGTGCGCATGCCTTGCGGCGAGGGGGCCAGCTTGGGCGGCCGAAGGAGCCGGATGTAGTGCATGGCTGCGATGTGAGAGATGACGCTTCAGGCTGACGAAGAGGTTTGCTTTGGTGAAGTGAACGGTCGGAGGGGTGACCCGGCAGAATGTCGTTACGGAAGAAGCGAAGGCTGCATGTCTACAGAAACGGAAGAAGCAACGAAGCAGCGATTTTATGCTTTAGGTTATACTCGTGGCGCGTCGCATGATGGAGATGGCGTCGTTGAACCAGTGACGAACCTTTGCGCCTGTCCCAAACCTGATTGCGCGGTCGCCAAGAGGCTTAGTCATCGCGCACGGTGAGCCTCAAGCGACTTCAGCAGCCATTCACCTTTGCCTTTGTTTCGCTCTGGAATAGAGCGGCTGGTGTTCCTTGATCAGGAGCGGAACGGGTTATTTCAATCAACGACGGCCGTGGAAGCCGTGCTTGTGAAGTTTATCGGCTGGACAATGGGGGTCCGGAGGTCGCCGTCGGCGCTGATCTCGGTGGTCGCCGGACCGAGGCCTGGGTCGGGGGAGATCAGCTCCGTGCCGCATGGGGGAGAGATATGAGCCCGCGATGATGAAGTGTTCTGCTGACGCCTGCAGTTTTCTTTTTCATTTCAATTTTGTAGACAGTTTGCATTTGAATCTTGGAGACGAGGCATTTGCAAAGCACGCACGATCCGGAGCGCGAATAGTCCAGGTCCTGCGCTTAGTGTAGGCCCTGCCGTCATCGAAATGTCCGCCCCCGCCACGGAAGCCCGGGAGCTGCTCGCGGCCCTCCTCGGCACCGTCGAGAACGCCATCGTCCCACTCACGCGGCGCGGCGTCTCGTCCGGCTCCAAGGTCTTCGGCGCCGCCATCCTCGGCCGGCCGGGCCTCGCCCCGCTGACCGTGGCCACCAACAACGAGCGCGCGTCGCCGCTGCTGCACGGCGAGATCAACTGCATCCAGCAGTTCTTCACGGCCGATTTCCCCGACGCGGCGTCGCGCCCGGACCCGCGCCGCGACTGCGTCTTCCTCGCCACGCACGAGCCCTGCAGCCTGTGCCTCAGCGGCATCGCCTGGGCCGGCTTCGCCGAGTTCTACTACCTCTTCACCTACGAGGACAGCCGCGACCTCTTCGCCATCCCCCACGACATCGACATCCTCGAGGAGGTGTTCCGCGTCCGCGCCCACGACGAGACGGACGAGCAGGTCCGGCGCCGCGCCCTCTACAACCGCTCTAACAAGTTCTTCAGGGGCCGCTCGCTGGCGGACCTTGTCGCCGAGCTCGACGACGAGGCGGAGAGGGCCGAGTGGACGGCCGAGATTGAGCGGGTCAAGGGGCTGTACAACTCGTTGAGCGAGACGTACCAGGAGGGCAAACGATCTGGCGTCGAGAGCTCGAGCGTATGGAAATGAATTCGTTTTTGTTTTAGTGCTAGTCAATGTGGCTGTGAATCCAGGCAAGACTTATTGACGTCTCATATCTTCGACTCTTACAGACTCCGTATTACGTCTGACCTCGTCTGGTCTCGGGCATGGCTAAATGATGATGATGGCAAACACCTACTTCGAGAAACAGTCTTATCCTCAGGAGCATCGTATAGTCAGCCGCCGCCGATATCCCGAGCACCCATTCTCTCCTTCAAGCCTCGCACGGCTGCCGAAGCTGCTGCACCCTCCGCCTCGAGATGTAAGCTGCATATGCCGCCCCCGATCCGGCCCCACCACGACCTCCGATGGCCGCTTCTGCGACCCCGTCGACTCCGATGCCCTTGGTAGCCCGCACATAGCGGGCCCAGATCAACTCACTTCCGACGGTCCGGCTGCCGAGAGGCGCATTGCGGCCTGCATGTGTTGCGCGTAGTCAGGAGCCAAACGTCTGCCCCGTTCCCGGAGGGCTGGTCTCGTCTCCGGTATGTGGGGGAGCCGTTCGACGCCGGTCATGGGACGCGCAATTAATGCCTGTTGGTGGTGAATTCAATAGTGAATCTGAAGCATGCCAGAGCGAGAAACCTGGGCTGCCTTCGACCTGCCCACTGTCTCGTGAAGCAGACACGTCGCCAAGGGCTTACGTGTTCCCGTCCTGGTCGAAACGGCCACGTGAAGCCTTCCTTGTAATTTCCTTTGGTGCTTCCATGCACAGATAAGGTATGGAGAGTATGAGATGGGCCGCCGGCGCATGTCTTGCTGACGTAGGGTCCGACGTGCCAATCATGCACGGCTTACCAAAATCCGCACTCGTGCCGACCACGCGAACATGTTGCATCGGCCGACGCTAGATCCTGCCAGCTCGGCGACTCGCGGTTCAAGCCAAGGCCGATTTCCCCCCGTCGAGCACGGCGAGAGCACTCCGTCTCAAAGGGCACAGGAGGAACGTGGCCCCGCGCAAGCGCTCGAGTCGATGAGATGGCGGATGAACACGCTCTGCTCTTCGGCCCCTTTGCCACCCCGTCCACAATCTGCTCCGCGAGCCAAAGGTGCCAGGCGTTCGTGGCCAGGATGGCCCTCCCGCTCGCTGACGAGGCCTGCCATTGGGCCAGCACGGGTATCCTTCCCGCGACATCACGGACCGCTGGGTAGGGTAGGGTCGTATGCAAGTCATGCAAGGCCTTCGCACATTAAGCGCCGGGCCAGCCAGCCAGCCTCCCAGTGACCCGAGTTTCCGTTTGGGGGCCAGCGACACGCGTTGCATGTCCCCTTCTCCGCACCGTACCAGCTTTCAGCCGTCGTGGTTTCCAACCCGTAGGGTCGGCTCGCGTGTGGAGCGCAGTCCTCGCAGTGCAGCGCAGCCTTCGAGCCGGGCCTTTCCCAAGGTCAAGAGCGCGCGCGGTTGGCCGGCGGCGTATGCATGGATCCAGAAATGGTTCGGGGGGAAAGCTGGGCCAGGCCAGGTCAACCCGGCTCACTCGTGCGTCTGCTAGCCCTCCCCCTCCTCCCTCTCCTCATCCGCAAAAGGAGCCAAGAACGGGCCGTGCAGCACCTTGCTCT
Organism: Tolypocladium tropicale; assembly: GCA_024340005.1. NCBI lineage: Eukaryota > Fungi > Ascomycota > Sordariomycetes > Hypocreales > Ophiocordycipitaceae > Tolypocladium > Tolypocladium tropicale. Next base: position 60,798 of record JALHBU010000245.1, on the reverse strand, counting down.
TCTCCGCAGCCGAGATGGGGGGAGTGTGCATGAACCTGTCTCTCCTCAAGCTCGCCAACCGGGACGGCAAGCCTGCCTGCTTTGCGCCGGTGACGTCCTCTCGTCTCCCTCACCTGGCCCAGACCGAAAATTGTGGCTGGGAAGTCATCAAAATCACTCAGTCGCTTTAAATTCCCTCCCCTTGGCCAAGAATAGATTTGACGCGGGGGACGAGCCCAGCAGAGGCGGAGCTGGTGTGACGACGGCGATCGATGGGTGTCGCGGTGTTGCAGCGGCCACGCAAACCGCGCAACCCAGCGTTGCAGCAGCCCATCACCATTCGCCCTTCATCCTCCCTCGTGCAACCTCTCCGCCGAGCGAGCCCGAATCCCTGCAACCAGCAGAAGGCTTGGGGAGAGACACGCGCATCCAAAGGGGGGGTGGGAGAGCAACGGCGCACGGCAGGCGTTCGCCTCTCTGCTGGCTGAGGCTCCTGTGCTTCTCTCTCTCTCGTCGCTACGGAGTACCTGACCCGAGACACACGGCCAAGCAAATACAGCACGGTGCCCGTGTGCAGCCACGCGCCTGCGCGACGAATCGCGATGGTCCCACCGGTGCGGGCTGGCGCTGGTCTCTGGTGCTGTTGCGGCGGGGAGGCGTTCGCGACGCAGCAGCAGTAACCAACCTACTCGGTCGAGCAGCGGCACGCCCCCCCCCCCTGTGTCTCCCTCCCCCAGCGCTCTCACACTCTCTCTCTGTCTCGGCCGCCTGCTCGGGAGGAGAGCCATCACGACTCAGGCCGCGGTCGCGTTTGACTCGTGCGCGTGCTGGCCGGCACGGTACGCAGGCCTCGCAACGCCGCGCCATGGATTCCGGCGAGGCGCTTCAGCCGTCCTCAGCTGCCCCGGTGTACGAAGTAGGGGCCGTCCGTGCATCGACGCCGTGATCCGGCTGGATCGGGCATGCGAGATGCGGGCACGACGAGGGCCGGGGACGACGTAAGGATGCGTTGGTGACGACTGATGCTGCTGCTGCTGCTGCTGCTTGACCCGTCTCGCCTGGCAGTCACGGGTCCGCTATCCCATGTCGTGCTCCATGCCTCCGTCGTACGCGCGGTGCGAAGCCGAATCGCATCCGAATTGGATCCGCATCGCGTCCAGGCCCGACTGTGCCCTGCCGTCGCGCAGTCGTAAGTGGCTTTCGCGTGCCCTGCTTGCTTGCTTGCTTGTCCAACAGCCCAGAATGGGGCTTCGTCTCGCCCTTTGTCCATCCGATCACAGAGAACCTCCGTCGCCGCTCTCCATCGCCGCACGCGCCCCCTTCCCCCAAGTCGCCAGGGCTCCGTTACTCCGCATCGCATCGCGCGGCGGGGGAGCCAAGGGCGGGGAGCGGGCCGGCGGGAACCTAGCTCGGGAGGACCCCTCGGGATGTCCTCTCATCGGTTTAATCGCGCGAGCAATGACGCGGAGGCTTGAGCAGTCCGAAACGGAGAAGCAATGCATTGGTGACCTGTACTCCGTACGTCGCGCACAAAATCCCTACCGCGTTTGTTAGACCGCGCATAGATATGCTTCCCGGTGGCGACTTCACGGCCTCGCCTCTGGCCGGGTCCCTTCTTCGGGCGGGATCCCAATCAGGATGGGGAACGCCATCTACGATGATGCAGCGCACCCATTACGTCCATTATACACGTGCGGCAGGTGCGCAATGCACATCACATTCGAGCTCCGAGATCCACTAGTTGCGCGTCTCAATTGTCCATTCGTTCCATTAAATACAGTTCTTACGCGGCGATATTCAAGCCGCATGTCCTAACACGAACTCCAACATCCTTGTCCCCTCGTAGCGCTGTGACCGTCCTAAACCGGCCATGCATGCGACCCAATCCACTCATAGTCGTGGAACCATGACGCATCCTCGGCGGCTGTTGCGCGTCCGAGCATGTCCTGCCGTGAAACCTCTACAGCTGCGACTCCTGTAACAAAAGAAAATATCCAAGGAAAATTTGACACACCATTGCCTCTACTTCTCCCTCGCGCGGCTTCTCCGCCCGTTTGTGACGCTTCGGTTAAAAGAAAAGCGTTGGGTATCTTAAATGGTCAAATGGCCCCTTATCAACGTCCCTTCTGCGTGTGCATTGCTGGTAGTACAGGTCGCCCTTGGGTTGTCTTTAAATACGTTTCTCCGTGGTCGATCCCGAAGAGTCCGAGGTTTGAAAGGAAACAGAGAAATAGAAAAAAGAAAATCCATGTGGCCGAAAGGGAGTGTCCAATGGAGATCCGCGCTTTAGGGTCGCATTGCGCAGCTCCCTTGGCCTATCCGACCGGCATCCATGGGTCTTGTCCTGGCTTCAAGTCCGAGTCGCATCAAACTGGTCCGCCATAGTCAAGGCTGCTCCAGGACAACGTCCACGGGTTGGTCACCTAAGCAGTGGGCTCGTTGAGAATCTCGGAGCAGTTGGCGTCAAAGCGGAGGTTGAAGAGCCTGACGCTCTGCATGAACTTCTCCGTCCTGGCCAATTCTCGGTCGCGGCCGAACAAGGTCTCGACGAACTCGACGCCCGAGTTCTTGCCCAGGCTGCCTTGCTTCTTCCTGGCTGCCGCCCTGAGCATGGGCGCCTCGCACGCCTTGAGGAGCAAACTCAGCTTGTCCATGAGGCGCTCGCCGGCGGCGAGGAAGTCCTCGACCGTCTCTCGGTTCTCTGCGCTGCGCACGAGACGCACATTTTCCGCCGCGTCCTTGATGTGGACCGACAGCTGGATGAGGAGGAGCCAGAGCTCGCCCGCCATGTCGGCAATCGGGGTCGTGGCGCCCTCGTGGTACACGGTCCAATCGTAGATCCACTTGCCCAGGCTGTTGGCGTCGAACACGCTGCCCAGGAGCAGGATGGGCTCCTCGGACGGGTCCCAATTCTTGAGCGAGTAGCCCTTGGGGATCTGGTGCCGGCTGGCATCCGTCTCTGTTGCCTTGCGAGGGGCCGGCGGCTTGGCCCGGTAGGCGTTGGACGGCCTGGTCGTCGCCGGCCGCTGGGGCACCGACGTCGAGGACCGGCGGGCATGGTGATGGCCGGTCGGAGGCCTGGTCTGGCGCTGGGACTGATGCCGCGGCGATTCGTACTGAGCCGACCGGGCGAAGGCTGGCTCGGCGTAGTATGCGGCACTCTGCACGTAGTCGCCGTCATTAGCGTACCGTACCCCATCGTGGAAAGTGGTGGGGTGCGTGCGCCCGCGGCGACCGTTGGACCGGGACTGCGCCGGCAGCACATACGTGCGCCCCAGCGCCTCGATGATCTCGTCCTCGTCGGATTCTCCATAGGGGGTAGAGGTCCGGACATAGGTATACGAGTGCCGGCGATCGCGCCTAGAGGAAGTCTGGTTTCGGCCCGAAGGCCGGCGCGACGACGAGAAATCTTTGGGACTCACATCAACCGTACAATAGTTCCCGGAGCTATTGTACCGCGGAGACTCCATGTTGGTCCGGGGGCTGAAGGCGCCCTGCTGCTGCGAGTAGCTGTGAGACCGCGAGTGGGCGGCGCGGGTGGCCGGCCGCCGTGGCGTTGCCGATTCGAACCAGTTCGGCCTCGGCGACGGAGTGGGAGTTGCTGAAGACATTCGCGAATACTCCCACTCGTGGATCGGCGTCGATCCGGGTGTTCGAGGTGATGGGTAATTCATTCTCCTGCGCTCTTGCGATGTCCTGTTGACATCCAGCCTATCGTCTCCCCCAAAACCTGCTGCGGCCGTCGTCGGCCAGTTGAGCAGGTGCAGATGCTGTCGGTTGCTTCGCGGAAGCAGGTGTGTGCTGTTTGTTGTTGCTTGGGTGTCGTGTTTATTTTCGAGTCCGAGGTCTGGCGTCGCGCCGGGGAAGGGACGCGCGGGTACGAGGTGAGGAAGTCCCGTCACCTGGGTATGTGGTCGGAAGAGTAGGGGTTAGAAAAGACGCCTGCTTCTGCAAACATGACCGATGTGCAGTAGATATTTGCTAGCCAAGTCGCGAGCGAGCCTGGCTTTTGCGGTGGCGATCTGGAGCTGCTGGACACGTGGGGCCAGCGGGTCTATCGTGGTCTGTTGGCGGCAGAGTGGCGAGGGCGACGTCGACAGCCGACGTGCTCGAGGCTTGAGTTGATGGCGGCGC